>JADLZM010037991.1:180720-192258 GCA_018148995.1 Sinocyclocheilus maitianheensis | reverse complement strand
GCCGCATCAACTAACCCCTCAGATCCCTGAGCTATAATACACAGAAATAACTCGATCTCGTGCTGTCTGTGTGCTTCGGTCCTCTTCCATCGCGTGTAAACAGAGGTGGCGCGTCATGTTGCCATAGCAACAGCAATGGCGTCTGTGGACCGCGCATTAATACACATTCAGATCCACTGGCACGAGACTACATATTAATATATTCTTTTACATTTAGTCATTGAGCAGATGCTTTTGTCCAAAGCGACTTACAAATGAGGACAATGGAAGCAATCAAAACCAACAGAAGAGCAATGATACGCAAGTGCTAGAGCAAGTCTCAGTTAGCTTAACGCAGTACACATATCAAGTTTTTTTAAAATCATATAATAAATAAAAAGTAAACAGATAGAATACAAAAAAGTTAGAGAAGCAAGTGTTAGTTTTATATATATATATATAAAGAAAACACTTCCGGTTTTCAACAAGACTAATGTAACAGTAATTCAGCATTTGGATACAAAGTTAACTATCAATTGCAATTGGCAGAGCTTTCCAGGAAACATCTGGCACACTCAACCCCACAGCTACCAATTTTTTGAAAAAAAAAAAAAAAAGCTTCCATGCTTCCTTTAATAATTCATGGCTAATCTGTAGCCATAAATAAATAAATAAATAAATTCCAAACAAAAACAAAGGGTTTCATACACTGACCAATTTACAGATATGCACTATATAGTTCATCTTTGAACCTGCTTCCTCATCCTGTGTTCTGTGCTCTGTGCTCTGGTTTAAATATCACAGAGGCCCATGTCTACTAAAAGTAACTGTAAAATACTAAAACCATCTATGTACAAACATGTTATGAATGCTTGCTCTCTTTGATCTCTGTCTGGTTTTATCTGAATAGTCTCATAGCACAAGGGAAAGAAAGGTGAAAAACAGAACAAATCCATGTGATGACAACAAAGAGTAATGGTCAATATTTCATAGTCTGTAAATGTGGTAAGTTAAGAGTTCTGCAAAACTGAGCTGTCTGCTAAGGTGACCTTTTAATCATTTAAAAGACCCTTCCTTGAGTTCTCTAGACAAAAAAAAGAGAAAGGGCATTAACAAGACTTCTCTCTGTATGTAGCAACACATTTGCCATGGCATTAAAATTCAAAGGCAAACCTCAGGTTGAAAGTCATAACTTCTTTTTGGTATGCAATAAAAAGCTCCTTTTGACTGAAGCCAATTTCTGTTGCTATTAAATATATTTGGAAATGTATTTTATTGTATTTTATGTTGCACTTGACACATCTGGAATCCAAAATGTTTTACCAGTGATTTACACATCCTTCAGCAGGTGGAAGGTGTCCTGGCCATGGAGGGTGATAAATTCAAATCTGTTCGGAGTAATACTCATCTTTCTACTGCCTGCAAATCGTATGACAAGCTGCTTGCTGAATGACAATTAGACTTTTATGATTTCATGTCAGTGTGAATTTAATTGCTGTACTGTAGCAACCTGTCTCCACACTCAGATTATACTGTCGTGGGCAGGAGGACAACTTGATCTATATGCTTGAAAAGGGCCATCCATAAAGTCAAAAAACATTAAACCTGAAAGGCTAGTGATTTACTTATATACAAAAAACAGAGCCGCAGAAAAGTTTAAAGTTAATACTTATTGCAAAAGTACAGGTTTCAAGTATGTCAGTCAGTCCCTCTTTAATTTAGTTTCCGACAGCTTGAAACATTCAGGTAGTTTTTTAGTCCTAAGCAGGGGCACACCAATATTATAATTATTTTTATTGACATTGAATAATTTTAAACTAAAACACTAAGAAATACATTATTTTAAATGCTACAAGTGAATCTAGGCATCAGAACATTACACTACCGTTCAAGAGTTAATATGATTTTTATGATTTTTTTTATTTTTTTAACTTTTATTCAGGAAAAACAAAAGCTTACCGACCTCAAACTTTTGAACCATAATGTATAAAAACAGCATGAAAATGGTGGAAAAGTAGTGCAAAAGGTTAGCATTAGATCATGACAAAAGTCAGAAATAGGTCAAGAGGTACTGTAGTAGTAGTAATAATAATAATAATAATAAAACAATTAAATGTCTAACACTGATCAATTTATCCATTATTAATCAATACTGATAAAGTTGCCTATGTATAGTATATGCCTATACATTGTCAATTTCTAAAGTTAAGTAGAGATACTTTGTGAATTTATTATATACCCCTCAAATGCAATAAAAATAGACTAATACAGCCAATTAAGAGCTGCAGTCCAAGAGAGAAAGCTATCTCTAAGAATAGTCAGGAGACCAATGGGAGTTAGAGACCATTTGCAGTCTTTTTAGGTCCATGCCATGCTGAACAAACCAGACAGAAGAAAAGATAATAATATCTACAGTATCTCACATCTATCATTTTGCATTGGACACAGAGGAGTATGAATGTTCTAGCAAGTTCTCCTCTGCACCAGCATCCTCCTTTATTAGATAGAGCTGCTCAGGTATCCAGCTGGGAGGGGAAACTGTTACTGATTCAATCTGCTAACCTCTTGTGTCAGCCTGCTGTTGATAGGAAATCAGGTCAGTCACCATGTCCCGAGGTCCTGGCCCAGCTAAGAGAGTTAAAGAGCTATTCTTCTGTGAGATCTCAGCCTAAATCTCATTCACTGGACTGGCCTCTCTGACAGATATGGGAGTATAAATGATTTCTTTATTGTACTTGTATTGTAACTTATAGTAAACTTGTAATGAGTTCTCTGGGGTTATTTATCAACTGTCCCTCTGCAAAACAACCGCTGTGAACTGGATGATGCTCTAAGTCTGTGACTGAGAAGACAATTTAACTTAAGTTTCACTAGTACCTATACATATGTCTGACAGGTCTAAGGTCAGCTGAAACAGAAACGGGTAATTATCATACACAACATAATCAGCACAAACCAGCAGTGAAATCCCTCTGCATTTTGAAAACGAATGTTTTGGATGAAAAGTGAGGTTTCATAGCCACTTGCAGCTGTTTATATCAAGCTCTACTTCTGCATGATGGGAAGCAGAAAATGGCTGATTACTATCACATATTTAAAGCACTGAAGCGGTGACCCTGAGGAGGCTGGGGCTGCACAAGAAGAGAGCCACATACTGATAGGAATCAGTTTGGATGATGAGTAATCGTGCACACAGAAACACTCAGGCACTTCTAATTGGATCCAGTGCATGGTTGTTTCATACAGGTAGGTGTGAATTAACCTAAACCCTTGTGACAACTTCACAGTCCTGGAAGTCTCTTCTGTTTTACAGCAAAAGCAATAGTGTTTTAACATTTGCCATTAAAATAGCATTTAACTTTTTCTTTTTGATTTATTATGTTTAAATTAGGAGCCACACTGTTTGAAAATAAGCTTAGAATTAAAGAGTGCAACTGAAAGCGGATAAACAGAGCTGCAGCTGTCTTGTTAATTGAGCAGCAACATGCTGTCAAAAATCACAGACCAATATCGCTCTCATTCTACGGTTTTATTTCTGTTTTCATGGAGTAGCATTTATTCAAATCTGTGCAGCTGGAACATATAACTCACCTTGTCTACACAATTAACTACTATATGGTACAATTGATCAGCATTTCAGGCAAGCATCCAAACATTAGCCGCCATGCAAAATATTCAAGGCGTATAGAAAAATGAAAACGGCTGCTGTTACATCAGCAACTTTGGTAGTAGAAACAGCAATGGCAACAACAAAACTGACAGTGAAAGTGCATTATAGCAAGTTGAAAGCATAGCCATCATTTTTTAACAGAGTGTCCATTGGGTCTTAAAAAAAGTATTACAAGTTGATAAATCAATTTCAGAGAAAATTAAGGTCCTTAAAAAGTATAAAAAATTCTTAAATGCCATTGTCCAAGGTATCAAATTTTGTATCATCTTTTCATTATGTATATTTGTCCGAATAGTGGGGGTTCTGTGTAGTTTATTTATGGAATCGCGCAAGATTTGACTGACTGCGCCGCTGCGTGATAGTGCGGGGCTTGTTGATCCCGCTCTCCCTGAATTTCTGACCATTACAGCATGCTCCCATCCGCTCCTGCGATTTTTGTGTCCGCTCCCGCAAACATTCTAATATTGTATATAATTGTTGCGCATCAGGGCGGCGTTATCAATATGTGGGGTATTTTGAATGAGCGCTCACAGTCGCAGTTCCCTTTCACTTTCGATTTCGCGATTGCAAGCTCACTGTGTAAAGGGAGCACATCCTACGATAAAATATATTTGTTAATGAGCTCGGGATCTGTTGAGGAGCAAATCCTCCAACATCTTGCCAATGATCTCTCCTTACTTTTGACCCGTGATCAGTCAAATCTGACTTCTGCAGCTGGTGTTGGATGCAGGGTTGTTGTTGTTTTCCACGATATTGGGCTGCTTTTAAACTGTTGCCTTGGGTTGATTTTCCCCAGTGGGTTAAAGGTTTGAAATATTGCATAAATTACATTTGGTTGAAATGCTTGCACTGAAACATTTTGCATTCTACCTGTAATAAAGCTGTGCTACATGTTTTGGGCCACACTAGTAAGCATTTGAGATTTATAAATGTGCATAACAATTACTGTAAAATATGTATTTTAGGGATGGAAATTACATTTTTATATTTGGGACATGGTCATTGTGCTACTTTGGGCTGTTTTTTTTTTTACTGGGATGGGCTTGGGATGCACAATTAAAATGATGTAATAGTTGTGATCATTATTTTACCTTCCATGATCATTCAGACACGATCAGGTGCAGTACTGACACTCTGTCAAGTCTGCATCAAATCAAGCACTCCGTAATTGCAGGTAAACTGTCTGATTAGTCAGATGTTTGTCATGAGAAGTGTTCCACAAAACAGCTATGGTTTGCAGACAGTTATAAGAGTTGATGTGACAAATACATCTTTGAAATATACTGTGTGAACTCATTGCCCAGTTAGCTCGGAGAGCTTTATTTTTATTTTCCCTCCTCAATAAGTTTTGTCAGTTGTTTTGTTTATTAGTCTAATTCTTGTTTCTTGGGTTGCATTGGTTAGCCACTCAATTAAAATATATTGTGCTGCGTTCCCCCCTTCTGAATTATGTTGTATTGATAAGGAGTTATCATAAAGTAAGTCTGTTTAGTTGTGCTATATCTTACAATCAATATATAGTGAATGTAATTTAAAGTGTCGCTGATGTAACCGGTTAAAACTTGGATGAGGTCTTACAATGTATGGAAAGAGTCTTTAAAAAGGTCTTAAAAGGAATTAAATTTAACTCCATGATTCCTGTATGTTTAATCATAGCACATTGTAAAATCATTTTGTTCTTCTAAACAACTGTGTATATTTCTGAAGTAAGTCTGGCAAGAAAAACTGTGACTGTTAAAATGAGGAATGGCTGAAATACCAAAGAATCAATAATCCAGTGTTTTGAAAAGTCTTTTGAAAAGTCAACAGGCAGGGAGGATAGATCCACTGAAACACATTTCAGAAGCTGGAACCATGCATATTTACTTAAAAAAATACATTATATTTCATGTTACACATATTAATGTGATTATTTTCAATGTCAATAACAACAGACATTGCACGGTTTGTAGTAGTCCAACATATCCATGCAGACAACTTAATCTCCTAGGATGCCTGATGCAGCTTCAAGCCACAAAAGTTGCTATAGGTAATTGCAACTCTTTTTGGTACTGCTTTATTGTAGACAAAAATAGAGAGTTTCATAATTCCTTCAGAATTGACAAACAAAAAGTCTGTATTTATTCATGACACATTCAACTGATTACTGGGGTGCAGTGTGTCTGAAGAAGGAATGTTTTCCAATGTTGCAAATGCCAATATAAGGCTGAGATGCACATAGGTGGGGAAAAAATTTAATAAAATCCGGCCAACCCTCAGGCAAGCATACACCACTGTTCAAAAGTTTGTTTATTTGGGTAAAACATTTTCTTACTATCATCGACATTTATCAACATTCACACACACACACACATGTTGGTTTTTATGGTTTATGAGGACTCTCCATAGGCGTAATGGTTTTTATACTGTTCAAACCGTATTTTCTATTGCCCTACACCAACCCTACCCCTAAACCTACCCCTCACAGGAAACTTTCTGCAGTTTTAGATAAAAAAAAAAAAACTAATTCTGAATGATTTATAAGCCTTTTAAATTACAGGGACACTCAAAATGTCCTCATAAATCACTTTCTAACACTTCATTGTAATACCTATGTCATACCCATGTTATTATAAAAATTTGTGTCCTCATAAACCACATAAACATGCGCACACACACACACACACACACACACACACACACACACACACACACACACACACACACACACACACACACACGTGTGCGTTTACTTAGCTATCTAAATGGGGACATCACATAGACTTATATTGTTTTTATATACAGTTATGGATTGTATGAGCTAATGCTAACCCACACCCTAACCATCAGAAAATGTTCTGCATTAAAATAAAAAAATAAAAATCTGCAGTTTTAGATAAAAAAAAAAAAACTAATTCTGAATGATTTATAAGCCTTTTAAATTACAGGGACACTCAAAATGTCCTCATAAATCACTTTCTAACACTTCATTGTAATACCTATGTCATACCCATGTTATTATAAAAATTTGTGTCCTCATAAACCACATAAACATGCGCACACACACACACACACACACACACACACACACACACACACACACACACACACACACACACACACACACACGTGTGCGTTTACTTAGCTATCTAAATGGGGACATCACATAGACTTATATTGTTTTTATATACAGTTATGGATTGTATGAGCTAATGCTAACCCACACCCTAACCATCAGAAAATGTTCTGCATTAAAATAAAAAAATAAAAATTATACCAGTTTTACAAATGAGGATGTCCCCAAAAGGAGGTCTTTGGAGATTGTGTCAGGTTTAGCTCACTTTTCGGCACAAATGTGTCCCCAAAATATGTTTAAGTAAGGTACACACACACACACACACACACACACACATTTACTTAGCTATCTAAATGGGGACATTACATAGACTTCTATTGTTTTATATACAGTTATGGATCGTATGACACACACACACACACACACACACACACACACACACACACACACACACACACACACACACACGTGTGCGTTTACTTAGCTATCTAAATGGGGACATCACATAGACTTATATTGTTTTTATATACAGTTATGGATTGTATGAGCTAATGCTAACCCACACCCTAACCATCAGAAAATGTTCTGCATTAAAATAAAAAAATAAAAATTATACCAGTTTTACAAATGAGGATGTCCCCAAAAGGAGGTCTTTGGAGATTGTGTCAGGTTTAGCTCACTTTTCGGCACAAATGTGTCCCCAAAATATGTTTAAGTAAGGTACACACACACACACACACACACACACGCATTTACTTAGCTATCTAAATGGGGACATTACATAGACTTCTATTGTTTTATATACAGTTATGGATCGTATGAGCTAATGCTAACCCACACCCTAACCATCAGAAAACGTTCTGCATTAAAAAAAATAAATTAAAAAAATAAAAATTTTATACCAGTTTTACAAATGAGGATGTCCCCAAAAGGAGGTTTTTGGAGATTTTGTCAGGTTTAGCTCACTTTTCGGTACAAATGTGTCCCCAAAATATGTTTAAGTAAGGGACACACACACACACTACAGTTCAAAAGTTTGAAAGAAATTAATACTTTTATTCAGCAAATATAATCACTAAATTGTCAAATTAAATCACTAATCACAATTTAATCACTAAATTGATTACTATTGACAGTAAAAACATGTATAGTGTTACTTTTTTTCTAATGTTGTTCTTTTGAACAGTTGTTCTATTCATCAAATAATCCTAAAAAAATACAAATAAAATACTAATAATTATAATTATAATTCCCAAAATTCAGCTTCGCTATTAAATTACATTTTAAAATAAAGTAAAATAGAAAACTGTTATTCTAATTTGTATTAATATTTCACAATACTACTGTTTTACTGTATTTTTTATCAAATAAATGCAGCCTTGGTGAACATAAGAAACGTCTTAATAAAAAACTAAATAAATAAAAAATCTTACTGATCCCCAACACACTCTATACAAGGCACACCAAAATGGTACATGCTGTCACTGTGCTCACTTACAATACGTATTGTGTCCATGTACAACATGAGAAAATAGATACAGAGAGGAAGAAATAATCTGACAGGGATAAAATTAAACCACATTTGTATATACAAGCACGTTTGCTTTGTACCTGAAAGAATGGCTGTGATGTGACATCTGACATGACAGATAATCCTGAAGAATTAATTATTTTCCACGCTAATAAACAATATGCGATAAAGTATATATTTGTCAAACATGTCACAACAGTAATGTCAATCCTCAGATTTGTTTGATGTGCCACATGTGAAAACCAACTGTAAACAAAGTAGATGGAGGGCAAAGCATAACAAATATAATTTAAGCACATTTTGCTCAAGGTGTTCATGGCAGAAATTCATGGCAGAGACTGACAGGATTACCTCTAATTAGTTGGGAAAATTGTTTTGAACCACAACAAAAGTAGCTCGAAATGTCAGCGCATCAGACTTTCTTACTGAGCTTTATTCTCAAAGCACAAGAGAAAGCCGACATCAATGCACAGTGACGTGGCAGGCGCACATATGGAGTCTATTACTTTCCACCTCCTCCTCCACATCACCAAAATACAGGCTGTGTCGCCACGCTAACCAATTCTCATATTCCAGTAAAAAGCACAAAAATACATTTCAGCCTGCCAACAGTCATGCGGTCAAGCTCCTACAAAGAAGAGAGGAACCACACGGGTACTGAGAGCCCAACCACAAACACACACTTCTAAACGCACAGCTGCAAGTATACTGAGAGTGTCTGTGGACTATTTGTGTCTATTTGCGTCTGAGGACTGCAAGATAGCATTTGTTGATTAGCAAATGGAAATTTGAAATGTGGGGTTCGTTTTGGGCTTAATTCAAGTGGAAACTTTAACCAATTTACTTATTTGATAAGGATCTTTGTTATAACAGTAGAAGTAGCAATTCTAATTTACATATATTGCCGTTGGCACCAGGAGTGTTAACAAGCCTCTTTATTCAACCTCACCTCAGAAAAATGACCTCACGTGAAGTGTGTCTAATATTTCTAATCAGAACGGGAATGAACTTGCAGCCAGTTTTATGATTAGAATTAATAATCAGAAATAACGAGATGACTGCTCCATTAATATTTAATATAACAGTATCGTGCAGAATACGTGAACAACAGAGGGATGTGCGGCGCAAAGCATAATTGTCATTTCTAATTTTCTGCCCAGACAAGACAAAACAGGCATGCAAGACGGGGAAATATAGATGCTTGGCAGACCTTCCTGTCTTACTGTGTAAATGTGGTGTAGTCCAATTAGGTCTCAGAATACCAAGAACAGACACACGCACACACACACACACACACACACGCGCACACACACGCACACACACACACACTTTGCGGTAAAAAGACAGGAAAAGAATGAACCTTCTGTGAGTCATCAGGTGTACACAGAGACTTGAATATCTTGCTTAGAAAGACTAAGCCTGTCAATCCACATCACAGTGAGACTTCTGCCACTTCACAGGAGGTTCAGCCTGGCAGGAACAAATCTGTGTGCTTTCTGCACTGAAACACCACGAGAGTTTCAAATCAATTTGCAGCAAACTTTTCCACACAAACCTTTTGTCTCCTAAATAAAAAGACTATGACGGTGAGAGAGGAAGAAGAAAACCAACATCTGGGCTGAGAGGATGAGGATGGAGATGAGGAGGGCTGAGATTTTGTCCGTCGGCTCTGCACAGTAGAGCGGTGCCATTGGTAAACACAACATGGAGGACCAGGAGGAATGAATAAATGCTATTTTCCATTTACCTGCACCAGTGAATCCTTGAGAGATACAGGATTGGATGTAGAGCAGAGTGACATGAGGCGTATAACTGTTAGCACAGAAATTTTGGCAAGGGATACCCGGCCCTCTAACTCCCTCTTTCTCTCGCTCCTATGGAGGAAAAAAAACACAGAAATAAAGCCAAAAGAAAATCTCAATGTTGTGCTCAAAATGGCTTCAGCGCTGCAATCAAGCATTTCTGTGTAGCCAAGGGTCAGAATGGAAAATTCAGGATTAAACACAGTGTGCTGGTTGATATTTATTGAAAGATTAGAGGACATTTATGCAAACAGAGAAGCCTTGCACTCGGATATTTGCATTTATTTTCAGGCACCATTTGGTGTTCAGATAAAGAGAAAAATAAATGTGTGAAGGGCTATAATCACGGGAACGTGTATAATTTTAAGCTTCAAATTCTACGCACTCATACATTTGAACTATTCAAATAAAAAGAGACATTTTTTTCTGTGTAATAGACTTTGCATTGACTTGAATGGGAAAGCAGCGATTGCGGTTCATTAGGGTTGCAGTCATTATGTTGGCCGCTGATTGTGTGGCAAGTACCTTGTCCCCAAATTGACCTTTCCCATCTGTTGCTCAAGAATTAGGCCTACAAATTGTCAGTAAGACGTTGTAGTTTAGATATTTTACCTCCATTGTAGACAAAACTGCCAAGAAACACACACAACTCTCTATATAAGGTTTTTGTCTCATTCTCTAGTACACAGACACAAGCACACATGCACACTTCAGATTACGACACTATAGCAATAAACAAGATTGATCCCAAAACATCAGTTGTAGCTTCATGCCAACAGAACCAATAATGCCCCTTAAAACACATTCATATTAAGCATTGACCTTTGCAAATATAGAAAAGCACTCACAAAAACAATTATCCATTAGGATATGATAAAGTAAGCAATTTCATGCCCTACTGCTTGAGTTGTTGGGTGCTAGTCAAGCTGATTTGTAAATCACAGCTGTATATCATCTTTATTCTTAATTTTGCATCCTTAACTCCCACACTGTACTCTGCCAAAGACTGAGATATTGAGAAGTACTTAAACATGTTTTAGATACTATATCTAATACCATATCATGTCAATATTCAAAAACAAAAGCAATGTTTTTCTTTCATTATTTAACACATCAACTTCTTGAAGCAAAACTAGTCACTTGGGAAGGGAAAAATCCTCAACAAAAAAGCAGATATGTTGTTATTTACTGTTTTCCTATTCCGTGGTTGACATTTAAGGATGGAAACTTAAGAAAAAACATAAAATCTTAGATGGCAACACATGAAAAATACATGAAAATTAAACAGCTGTACTGCTACAATCTTATCTTGGCTTAGAATGAAGGGTTAGTGATATAGACTACCTTTCAAAGGTTTGGGGTCTTTTTTTAAATATATTAAAACTTTTATTTATCAAGGACACATTAAACACATCAAACGTGACAGTACAGGCATTCATAATGTTACCAAAAATTATATTTGAAATAAATGCTGTTCTTTGAACTGTAAAATGTAGTCTAC
>JADLZM010037991.1:113331-129224 GCA_018148995.1 Sinocyclocheilus maitianheensis | reverse complement strand
ATATATATATATATACAAATGCAACAATGTAAAATCTTTAATGTCACTTATAAGCCCACAATTGTGAATGTAAATAAGCTACACATCAGATAATGGTAGAGATAATGGAGCCACAATACACAAAAAAACCCTGTTATACCTTAAATGCTCTTTTGTGGAAAATACGTTTATGTCATTACTAGTTAAATGAGTTACAAAAGCTTCTATTACCAATTAAAAGCATAATTTTAGAACTAGTAACTGAGGTATCTCTACTAACAATTAACTAAAAAAGAGGTGGAACCTAAGAAAGATAATTGTCAGCTAAATGGCAATAAGGAAAATCTTGATATAGGAATATATAAACTACCCCCCTTATACTATACTGTGATTGTTTATACAACAATACATTATGTTTTAATGATTTTGTGTTCTACACAACAAAACAGTTTCCATATCACATTAATGCATGTCAGCATTCCAGGGCTTTGAGATTGTCTTTATTTTGTGTTCTGTCTTCATTTTGCCACAGTGAAAGCAGCCAATGCACAGAGACAAATTAGATTCATATCTGCTTTTCAGTGCTATTAATTTGCACACACATTTGATATTTCCGAAACTACTGCAGGCATAATAAATCACTTTGTGTGTATGCGTGTAAGGAGGCACGCTCAAATTTCATATTCATTAATGGAAACCCACAAAAATGTCAAGACAAGCTATTTTGCTCATGTAAAAGGTAGTCAACAGTAAACTACATAAAAATATCAGCTCCGACATTTTTGTTGGTTACTACTTTAAGTGAAATGTTCAGTGTGTTCTCATTGAACCTTTATTAAAAGTATTGATTAAGAACCATACTTTTGTTCATGATGATCCGGAATGTCATCCAAAACAGTGTGTTGTTGTACAATTTGTTTACACTCAGTGGTCTTCTGAGGAAAAGTGCTGTGTTTCTGAATTAACACTGCGGGGAGATTTCATCTGGAAGGAAGCCTTCGCTCAGAATATACATATTATCTATGCACATTTCTCAGCAGAACTCAAATTGGATGACCTGGTTTCAGTTTCTGTTGATCTCCTACACTTCAGAAAAAAAAATTGTGGATCATATTTCCAGCATTATAGCATGTAATAGATGTGTGTGCCTATCTCCTCTCCAAATAATGTGGAAGTTTAGTAGGCGGCTATAAAGTGACATTTGCCACAGACACAAGCTATACAAATGCAAATGTAATCTGCCTGTCCTCCTTGAGATCCTAATTGTTTGCAGCTGCACTCCAATCTTTGGGATAAAAGCAGTATTTGCTTCTATTGGAGTCTGCTCTGACTGGAGAACACTCTCTCATGAAGGCATATCATTATCATTTAACCATTTCTGGCGCGGAGGAAAACAGATCAATGTCAACACCAGACGACTGCACACTAATCCAGGCATTAGACTGAAGGTCATCTGGCTAACATTACTAAAATAAATAGCTTAAAAGTTCAGGTTTTGGTGTCACAGGATTAAAGAATGTCTCTGACTAAATGAGGTGAATTGTAAATAGAAAAACTGAGCCAGCGATAATGCAAAAGCACTATGATCTTACAATGGCAATGCCATAATAGCCTTTACTAAAGTGCATAAATTAACTTTTAAAAATGCAACAGTCCAGAGTCAATTATTCAGTTTCTACCACATGTACATTTGTTAATCTCATTTGTTTATCTGTAATATTGTTTCCATGTTTTGACCGTACAAATCATACAAATCTGTCACGCTTCTGTGTGTAGAACTATATATTTAAACCACTGTTTGAGCCTATTATGAAAGCATTACTCAAGTGGCATTAACTATAGTTAAGGCTAAATAGTTATTGTGATAATAAGGTATGTGAAAGAAACTACTACTTTAATTCAGCAAGGACGCATTGAATTGATCAAAAGGGACAGTAAAGACATTTATAATGCTACAAAAGAATTCATTTTCAAAGAAATTCCATTCTTTGTTCTTTTGAGCATTCTATTCATTAAATAATCCTAAAAAAAAGTATCACGGTTGAAGTCTTCAACAATAATAATAAAAGGAAATGTTTCTTGAGCACCAATCATGTGACCCTGGAGATTGCAGTAATAGCTGCTGAAAATACAGCTTTGCCATCAAAGGTATACATTACATTTTAAAACATATTTAAATAGAAAACAGTAATTTAAAATTGTAATCATATTTTACGATATTACTGTTTTATTTGATATTACTTTGTAAGGTAATAAGGTAATATTGATATTGATATTACCTTATTTTTGATCAAATAAATGCAGCATCGGTGAGCATAAGAGGGAAAAAAAATAGTACAAACCCCAAATCTTTTGAATGGTAGTGTACATGCCACATACATTATTGCATATTTTGCCTTTTTGTCTGGATGATTGAAGTTAAAAAACTAAACAAAACATGTTTACCTTTTTTTTCCCCTTAGTGATGATCACAAGATAATCAGCACCTCAGAACTGTCAACTAGTCAGAATCAAGAATTCAGCAATGCTTTAATATCAAATATGAATTGTGTCAAAGTTCAAAGTACAATGGTATTAATCTAATCATCTGATTACCATCACAGTATAAAGGTTCCATTATTTTTATTTATGTACTTTTAATTGTATTTAATTTAAATAGTTTTTTAAGGGAGATTTTTTTTTTCCTTAATGCAAAATTATTATTATATTATTATTAATGACTTAACATTAATTTAAAATTGTTATTATTATTATTATTATTATCAATAGTATTATTATAACATACTAAATAAGTTTACCCAGACATATGGGTAAAATACACATGTAGATGCAACAAGAGAAAGAAAAAGTGAGTGAAAGCAGACTGCTGTAATGGTAGTCTGCTTGTGGTCAGGCATAAGGCTTCATGTGGGAATAAGAGAGAGATAAATGAATAGGGGACAGCGACAAGGGCAAAGCTCAAAGGAGAGCAGCATGAGACGAGTGGAGCATTTCAGAACTGCCTGCTTCTCATTAACATTCCTCTACATTTAGAAGAGCAGAGAGAAAGCCACACACACACACACACACACACAATCACCCCTCTCATCATCACATCTGACCTCGTTTTATACAACTTAGCCTCAACAGCTTAGCCAGTTTGAAGCAAGAGGGGAAAACAAAACTAGTCATAATCTGAAAGCTCTACCAATTTATTCCTGGAACTGATTCATTAAAAATATGTCAACATGTCTTAATTAATCCCTCAGATATGTCAGATTCAGATGTTTACACACAAGCAAAATATCTAGAAGCAAAATTCCACAAATGAATAGTCGGGTATTACTGTAAGAGCAAAAGCCCTGTTCTATTTAATGAGAGCAATCAAAATACTAAACACACCACAAGGCATTGAGTCTTATGATTCTAGTCCAGACGTTTTGGTGTTTATGGTGTGGCTGGAAAAGGATGACGGTTTTGTAAGGTTTAATTGCTGGCTATGTGTTGCTGCATATAACCAATTTAAAACGTGTTCTGGAAAGTATGGGTGTTCTGTAAGTGTCTGTGAGCATCCCTGAAAACAGATGACTGTCTGTGTCCGTCGCAGAGGGTGTGCATCTTCATTAATGTCCAATCAAAATCCAATTACAGCCCCTATCGATGCAAATTAAAGCTGTTTGCTTTAAAATGCTACTGCGGGCTGAAATATTTCCAATCACTGCAACACTTGATTATCACTCTGTCAGGATCAGCCTTTGGAAAATTAAGTATGGCATGTTGGGGGTTTATAAATTCCCCCTCCCGTTTTGCCTGTGGCCTATATACTATAAACTGTGTGAGAACACAAACTGCAGCAAACATGGCAAAAATAAATAAATAAATAAAAATAAATAAATAAAGAGTCGGACATCTGGCACAAGGACATGCCCATTAACTAGATGTCCCCTGAGTGATGTCATCCAGTGCCCTCAGCAAGGCCATAGTTCTCACGGGCAATGAGAGCACATTCCCTTAGTTCAGATCAGGTCTGGAAGGGTCAGATAAGTATGAATGAAAGTCTGCTAATACTGGAAAATAAATAAATGCATACATACATACATACATACATATAATACAGTGGGTATAGAAAATAATCACCCCTATAAAATAATCACATTTTGTTGCACATCAGGAGATGGATACAAAAAAATAAATAAAATCAAGGCTTTATAAATGCCTAAAAGCACTTAAGAAGTGGAAAGTATTTGGTACAACACAGACCCTCCCTGGATCAGAACGTCACTCTAAACTGGATGAAAGAGTCAGAAGGAAACTGGTCAGAGAGGCTACCAAGAGGCCTACAGCAACTCTGAAGCAGTTGCAGGAATTTATGACAGAGTGGTCATTATGTGCATGTGACAACAATATCACAAATTCTCCACAAATGTGGCTTGTATGGGAAGGTTGCAAGAAAAAAAGTCACTCCTCGAGAAACACAAAACACACCTTGAAGATTCTGAGGCAGATGAGACTAAAATTGAATTATTTGGCCTCAACACCAAATTATATTTCTGTTGGAAATCCGATACAGCTCACCATCCAAATAACAGCATTCCTCCAGTAAAGCATGGAGGTGGTAATATCCTGTTCTGGGGGTGTTTCTCTGCAGCAGGGACTGGAGCACTTGTCAGAATAGAAGGAAAAATGGATGTGGCAAAATACCGTCAAATTATTGAGGAAAATCTGCTGTCCTCTGCCAGAAAGTTGTCAATGGGAAGAAGGTTTATCTTCTAACATGACAATGACCAAAAGCACACAGCAAAACTGACCACAGTGGTTGAAGGAGAAAAAGGTGAATGTCCTTGCATGGTCTAGTCAGAGCCCAGACTTAAACCCCGTTGAAAATATGTGCAATGACTTGAAGACTGCAGTCCACAAATGCTCACCATCAAATTTAACTGAATTTGAGCAGTTCTTCGAAGAAGAGTGGGCAAATATTGCAAAGTCGAGATATTCAAAGTTAGTAGAGACAGAGACATATTCCAACAGACTAAAGGCTGTAATTAAAGCAAAAGGTGGTTCAACAAAATACTGACACAAGGGGGTGATCCTTCTTCCAACTCAGTGATTGTATTTATTTATTTAAAATTATTCCACTTGGATGTTATAATACAGTAAATACAGCTTGGCAAAACAAAAAGTGTGCCCGTCTTCATTTCAGTATTTCCTAACTGAAGCATTAAACATAATGAGGTTTTGGGTTTGTGCATGGTTGAAAAAGATGCTGCCCTTTGGAGGACCACTGCCTCCTACTTAATTGATCAATCTAATCAATGGCAATGGGATTAGAGCTCCTTTTATACACTATATGGTCAAAGCATGTGGACACCCAAACAACACCCCCTATGTGCTTGTTGAGTATTTGATTTCAAATCACTTGGTTTAGAGGATTGGTCAGCTTCCAGTCTGCTGGGAAGGCTTTCTAGTAGATGTTGGAGAATAGCTAATGGGATCTACTCTAATTTAGACACAATCACCAGTGAAATCAGGCACTGATGTTGGGTGATGAGGTCTGGCTGACAGTCGTTGTTCTCATTCATCTCAAAGTGTGAATGGGGTTCAGGTCTAGGGTGTGTGCAGCCAGTCAAGTTCTCTCAGACCAGATTCAGTAAAACTTTTCTCTGAGGACCCAGCACAGAGACATTGTCAAACACGGAAAAAAAAGACCCTCCCTTGCTGCCACAAAGTTGGTTCAAAAATTGAACATTTTTTTTTAGCTTTCTATAATGTCATGGAGTAGCATTATGATTTGTCTTCACTGGAATGAACGGCCTTGCCAAACCCATTAATTAGAAGGATGTGTCCTCATACTTTTGTCCATGTAGTGTATCATCATTGGGAAAATGACATAAAAAAACAAATAAAATAAAATAAAATAAAATAAAATAAAATAAATAAAATAAAATAAAATAAAATAAAATAAAATAAAATAAAATAAAATAAAATGAAATGAAATGAAATGAAATGAAATGAAATGAAATGAAAAAGGGACTGGTACTTTCCGAGTGGGCTGGAGCGCTCAAGGTGGCTGTTGAGTTTTGTGAGTGTGTTTTCTGTGCTTGCCACGCTCCAGTCACACTTCTGTCAAACAATGATGGAGTGACAGTGAAGCGCTCGCCCTACACGTCTGCCATGAGCCCAGGAAGCTTCCCCCAACAGCTTCATCATCAGCAAGATGTAATCATAATGCAAGAACGGGGGACCAAGAGCCCTGGAAAGGGTAAAGGCTAACTCTGATACCCAGGCTGTCATTTAATCTGGTTAGCTGTAGTTGACAACAATCATCAAAAGTCTCCTTGAAACAAAGCACAGAGAAGGTGAACTGTCTCTATCACCTCTCTTACTCATTCATCAAGTGGGTTGGGGAGGGCCACAGGAACCCCCTAATCTCCTCCCATTCTCATTTTAAAACTGAAAACAGAAGGGGGGGGGGTGGTAAATAAATAAATGTTGGAAGAATGTGTTTTTTATTGCCTCCGTCTTACATCAATTTGGAACTTCTAATTAAGACGACATGTCCTTGAGTCTATGCATGGACCAGTGCGCAAAACACAATATCAGAAAGTCTAAACGCCTTTTCCTCACTAAAAACAGGTTAGCTGGTTTATTTTGTTCCTTTAATTAATGGGATTGGTTTAGATGTGCTTCTTTTTGTCCGTTTGTTTGCTTTTGAGGCCATCTTCAGCCACACTTTACAGTTTTGTTTGGTGAGAGTCTCAAACCTCCCCTCACACGAACAGAGAGAGAGTGGATATGCTGATATTTACATTTAATAACATAATCCTAAAATTCCCAGAAGTGAACAAACACGGCATTGTCAGTCATGTGACCTGAGGATGGAGGGGGCAGGCTAAATAGAGAAAAGGGTAGAAAGAGACAGAGGGGGTGTAATTGGAGAGAAAGAGCCATGGGAACATCTGTGTCTATTTATTATGTTCACTTGACAAAGACAACACAATGCTATTGTACAAACTTGGGTTAGGACCAATATTTCGAAATGTAACTCTTTCAAGCCACATTCACCACAGTACGCCCCGACCTTCAGCCTTGACACTTAAAACTCCTCAGCAACAACTTACTGTAGCAATCACTGCCTGACAACTTCCTAGTAACCACCACCAAACACATTAACAACCCCCTAGTAAAGCATATAACTACATATAAATTACACACGACTTACAGTATATATGACCTTCAAAGTTCAAATCACTTTCAAACTGCCCAAGCATTCAAACTGCATAAGATTTACATAACCGGCCTAGCCTGCAAACAATTTTTAACCATCCAGACAAATTATTTTCAAGCCAACGTTCAGAGTTTATCTTGACAAACTGTCCTATTCTAGTTTTATTTGATTATTTTTACATTTTTAGCCATACATTGATTTTCTGTTCTAAACCAACAGAGGGAAGAACAACATGGCTTTAATGCAGGTCTAAAAATAAATATCCAGTATGTGCTCTTGATTTTAGTTCCGGCAGTAATGCCTGAAGAGAAGCTTTAAATGAACACAACTGTTTATTAAATAATTGTTTTATTGCTTTTCTGTCAGTTTTATATGAGCATATGTACATCAGCTGTTGCATGGAATTGCATTGTATGTTTCAACGTGGGCCTGCTGAATTATTTGGCACAGATGCATGGCTACATTGAGAAAAGAAATTAATGTATTGTGGTTTAATTTTTTCCCTTGCTAAATGGAAAAACAGTGAAAGAGGGAGAGCAGTGAGATTCACATGCACAGTTTTATAAATAAATATATTCATAGTGGCGAAGTAGCGATACACTCCCAGTGAGTGTACTAAAACAGCACTTTCCAAAGGCAGAGTTAAAAGCCATGTAAACAGATTACAGAGTCTTATGGGTAAATAGCATTATGAAAAATTTCACTGTTTCACGTTGATTCCTGGAATTTGGGCATTGAATAGGTACTGGAAAGGTATCTCTTCACCTCTCTCTCTCTCTCTCTCTCTCTCTCTCTCTCTCGGTGGGTACTGTAACAGGAACAGTAATAAACTTGAATTACCAGGTTTATGGGCTGTCTTGTTTCACTTGCTATGATATTGCTTATATTTAATAATCACCCCTCTGAATGCTTTGTGGGGCAGAAAGTTTACAGTAAAGGCTCCGGTTTAACCACCATAATGATATGTCAATCCTGACGTATGACCACAAATATGGGTCACATTTTTCAGAGTAAATACAAGATGATTTGCTTAATAAATTGTCAGCACAGGTTTGGAATGGGTGTTATGCCAGAAATTGAGTTAGAATTTTTATTTACTGCAGTTTATGTGTCACGGTCTGACTGTCACACTGTCTCTGAGAAGTTGATGAGCACCTATTTTATCTAGAATTGCATCATTGTACAGTTTCTGTTAGCACAGTGGAGAGTTGCTAAAAGGCCCTAAGCCACCCGAATGTCATTTTCAGCTTTTTCAATATGGAAAACTATTGATTCAGAGAAAGTAGTTTTTAATGAAAATGTGTGACAGCACATAATATTTGGTGTTGTTGCATTCATAAGAAGGACTTCTGTATGTTCTGGAAATTCTGTATTTCTATATTGATGATGCATGCCAAATCATTAAGAATTTGGGGTGTTAAAACAGACTGTAGGTTTATGCCCACGTAAAAGTGAACTCCAGGATTTCGAGTCATGCTGGACATTGTGGCCTTGAGCAGGTCAGTTAACCTGAGGTTGTTCCGGAGAGACGTTTCCTGCAAATAGTACTGCAGGAAGTGGATTTCACTGTTGACTGGCAATGTTAAATTAATGATTCACCTAAAACTAAAATCCTAACATTATTTACTCACCCTCATATCATTCCAAACCTCTGTCTAATTAATATGCATATTAATTTCCCTTCAGATAAAACCCACATTTATGCATAAAGCCCCTGGATAGCATTATATTATCAGTGTCAATTTAACTAAAAGGCATTATGTATTCACACTATTACACATTAGTTAATTAAAGTAACACATTTTAAATTTGCTGGTAATTATTAACACTGCTAAGTTCAAATATAGGGCATAATGGCATCTGATTATTTGTATATATATTTCAAGGCATCGGCTCAGTCTTAGTTGTAATTTAATTGATTCAGATTTCACATTATTTTAAAATCCTACACAGTTCATTTAATACATTTAGATTTATGCAAGCTTGTTTGGCTCATTCCACACAGAATAGGTGTGAGCAATTTCAGCTAATTGGCACTTTAAACAGCTGTTATTGACACAAGAAAAAAAATAGAAAATTAATTATCTTACACATTGCTTCATTTTCAGTTATGGCCTGCGGACTGGAGAGAATTTCATACAAACAAAGGGTCCATTAACGCACTAAAGATTTGGGGTGGGAGAAAGAGTTCAATGTCTCAGAACAACTCCCAGTAGGTTACTACACAGTAGGAAAGAGGGCTGAGGGAGGGTTGAATATTTCCAGATCTCATTCCAAAGATGTGGAGGCCAAGCTTTAGGGTGTTCAAGCTTCCAAGCGAGTTCAAGGAACATAAAGTGCTCAAGCTGACTCCATAAAACAAGTGAAGAGGCCAGTATCATCTTTCCCTTCTAACACTGTTGACCGTAATTACCATTATGCTTTAGTGAGGAAACCCTCCACTAACTGCAATAGATCGTGATGGTCTGTTTGCAAACAAGTTTGCAAACAAATTTGAGATTCAGAGGATTTTACAGTGAACTTTTTTTGGCAAAATGAATGGTTCCCTTTCAGTCGGTCACTCAGAGTCACGTCGGTTATTGGGATCTCGCTTAGGCTGCGTTTACACTTGGCATTAACATGCAATCACCGTGATCTGATCAAGCAGATCGGATCATTAGTCAATCAGGACACGGTGCGTTTACACTTGGCAACATCAGCTGACTTCTCGATCTGGATAACTGATCGGATCTGTATTTCCCACGCAATATTTAAATAAGGTGTGTTTTTTTTGGCGGTGCAAAGTCGCACATTTCTTTGTTTGTGTTGTGAGAATTTGCAGCGCATTTCTGTATTTGGTTGAGTTGTGAGAATCTGCAGCGCATTTCTGTATTTGGTTGTGTTGTGAGAATTTGCCACGTGGTAATGAAGTCATTAAACCATCTTCCTTCATTGGAGTATGCAGAAATTGCTGAAATTTTGGAAGTTAGAAGTTATTTTAATAAACTGATTTTTGGTAGTTATCAGTGCATTCTTGTGCATGTAAATGTGCAGCTCCTCAGAGGTAGCTGAAACAGAAACAAATATTAAATTTTAACCACAAATGATCTGCAAATCTATTTTCATATGAGACTATCAAGAACATGTGCCACATGATCTCTCACATAACAATTGAACCTCAAAAAAAGAGCAACACTGACACTTTGACAGATGAGTGCAGGCTTTGACCATTCACCACTGTACTTTTGATTTCTCTAAGATATGGATCATCATATGAAAATGAACCAGAGCTGATAAGCAAAGGTTCATATGAGGTTCATGAAAGGTCTTCTGTTGGTAGGCTTTTAAAAGTCTGCTATATATTAATTAAACACATGAAATTAAATACAGCACAGGATGAATGGACCTCTTCCGATAACCTTGAGGCACTCTAAACACAACGTCTGAAGCATAATCCTAGCTAATTAATAATGAGATACAAAGAGTGATGTAATGTTTAAGGACCAAATCAAATTTGTGTAGTGGGTTAACTCACTTAGGAACACATTACCTCTCCAGCCCAAGATGGATGCGTTTGAGAGTGGAGGCAGGAGATGTACTGTGGTTAGAGAGAGGCCTAACCTGATTAAGAAATAACTCCTTTTCCTGCATGCATCATCCCTGATGGATGAAATGGATCGCCATGCCCGTTACTCTGCCCCTTGGATTGAAGGTTCCCGGAATATTCTTGCGATTGTTCCCGCTGATTGTAACACTTCTATCCCGGCAGGTCTTTAAAAAGAAACTCTATCTGCCTGGCTGAGGCTTTCTTCCTGATCTTCAAGGCTTTTAACTACAGTGTCTGTGTTTGTGTGGACCATGGGGCCTGCGGAAAAATTTCCCTAAAAGGTGAAACAGATTACGCCAGCTAGGAAAGTGTAGGGATGCAGCCGGATGGTTTATCAATGGACTCAGAGATATTTCACCTGATTATTTCACCATAAGCATCTCCGTTTTAGTTGCTCAGTTTTTCTAATGAAGATGTGCTGTAAAACACTGCAGATGTTATTTCAGTCGAGAATAGTGATTAACATATCTTGTTCCTGACAATAAAACAACAGGTATTCATGTTACCTACAGTATGTACTCTTATTTTATCTTTGTTCTCTGTCGGGCAACAGGCTACCACTGTCTGCCATCTGTTAAACTACACGTTACACTAAAGTCACAGGAGGATAGATATACTGTTTAAAAAAAATTGTTGACAGATATTAATTTTTTTGGGGGGGTTGGGGGATGAGATGGAGGGAGAGCAGTAAGTTACCAGAAATGTGCACAACCAATACATTCACATCAAAATGGCATGCACGACAGTCCCAGCTGGAGTTTTTTTGGGTCACCCGGTCTGAGGAATTTCAATCGTCAACTGTAGACACATGGAAAATCTATACTGTGATAAGACAGCCTCCATATTTTAGGCCTTCCAGTGTTGTCCTTCAGCACATAACACTCAACAGCTCTTTAACTAAAGCCACACCAAGTGTGTTATTTTTTTAGTATTATTACTAGGAATGTGCTTAAAGCTAATTAATGTATTTGTAAAGGCAAAAATAATTACTTTAATATTTTTTAATAAAACAAATACAGATTATATCATTCAAAAGTTTGAGGTCAGTACGTTTTTTATTTTGTTTTATTTTATTATTCTATTTTATTGTTTTCTTTTTAAATAAATTCATATTTTTATTCAACAATATTGCATTAAATTGAACAAAAGTAGCAGCAGATGTATTTTATACTGTTACATAAGATTTATATTTCAACTGTTTCAGCTGTGATTATATGATGTTTCTTGAGCATCAAATCAGCGTATTAGAATGATTTATGAAGGATCATATGAATGATCTGAAGACTGAAGTAATGACTGCTGGAAATTACGCGTTGTCATCATTGGAATAAATACAATTTTAAAATGTAGTAAAATAAAAAAAAACAGTTATATCAAATTGTAAAATAATATTAACATAAATTACACAATATTCACAATATTACAATTCTTACTGTATCAAATAAATGCAGCCTTGTGAGTATTACAGAGTTCTTAAAAAAAAACAGACTTTTGAACAGTAGTGTGTATATATTCAGATAATAGCTTTGCTGCACATCCTATTACCACTAGATCCCTCTTTTTTTCCCCAGCAACACAGCAAATATCAATCACTCCTCAACGGTGTAAGCTAATTATGTGAGTATTAGACAAACCCTACCCAATGATTTGACGGAAAACAGGAATTTATCAGGTCCAGCTCCATTAATCTCTCAGTCTTGATATATTATATGCTCCCTAATGACTGCTGCTGACTTATTATAATGATGATCAGATTGAAATCCTGTTTAAAGAACATTCCGTCTCTTTCCCACTCTCGCTCTCTCCCATTGTAAATTACTTTTATGTGATCAAGCAACAGGCCTGTCTTTTATTAAGCTAGCCTGGAAATGGCATTTCAGACACTGGCCTTCATTGTGAATGAAAACTAATTAGCACAGATTTACATATTTCCAAGTGCAGTACAGCTTTAATCAATACACCCACCTGGATGCAGGGCTATTACAAGACTCCCCAGGGTTATACACCATCTGACCGAGACTATGACACAAACATGTGTCCAGTGATATAATAAATTTTCTCAAACCTAGGCAGGTTAATTACAGTTCTGTATTAAGTGAGGAAACTGACTGTTACCCCATTCCGGCATGCATATATACATGGATGATGTTATTACAACTCCAGGCCCTCTAGAATGTACACTTTGCACACTTCTTACATTTACTCAATTCACTATCAACAAGGCAATTATTTAAAAATGTTCCCTCTGTACCATATTATGCAAATTGTCGCTTACAAGCATGAATTACCTATCACAAAGTCCTCAAACTGTCGGTACAGAATATTTAGGGTTCAGAGCTTCATCAGTGGAAAAAGGGATTTTTTCCCCTTCCCATCACAATCCCCCAGACTACGAAGAGATGGGATTATTCTCAGAGTCTGCAGTGAGACCATTTGTGACCTACTTGAGGAGGGGAGACAGGAAGCAGCTCCCCACATTAAACCAAAGCAAGGCTTATCTCCATGTGAGGTGCAGCAAACCCACGTTGAGGCGACACACACCAGTTCCATGTCCTTAATAACAGTGTCAACTCCTAAATGATATTTCAGACTGGATTGAAACTAATTTTCAATCAGAAAATAGTACAAATTTTGTAGAAAAACTACTAGGGGTGTCTCAAAATACCAGCATTTATGATAACCATGATATTTAAAAAATATGAAATACTGATAATGAGTTAATACTAAACAAAAGTGCCAATAAATGTCAGGGCAGTGCCTCCAGTCCCACAGTGTACCGCAGTGATTACTACTTACTATTACTGAAGTACAATGCATTGTTAGAAACTAAACAAATAATCACAACTGTTTGCAGAAATCGCAGTAACATGGTTGCACCTCTGTTGCTTGACCCACAGTGGTTCAACAATATAGGATTATCATTACTGAAATCACACACAGGTGGTGGAGTACTAACTTTTTCTAACTAATCAACTGGAGATCTCAAAGATGCTGATGTAACAAACATGGCATCTGATGACTCCCTTATTATTTTTGTTCCCGGTAACTTTGATTTATTTGGGCTTCATTAGGTTCACGTCATACTCCATGGTTCCCTTACACATTCATGCACATGAGCACTCCATCTTCAAAAATAAGATATTTTAAAGAATGTGGGTAACCAAACAGTTGACGGTAGCCATTGACTTCCATAGTGTTTTTTTTTTTTACTCTTACCCACATTCTTTAAAATATATTCTGTTGTGCTCAACAGAATAAAGAAATTCATACAGTTTTGTAATGATATGTGAGTGAGTAAATGATGACAGAATTTTCATTTTTGGGTGAACTGTCCCTTTAAGTCCACATGAAAACAAGAAATTACGCTTCTAACCACAGGTCAAAATATGTAATTCCAACCATATAAGTTTGTAATGCTGTTTGCGAATGTTCCTTTTAACAATGGTTTCAGGAAACACAGAATCATTAAATTCAGATAATCATGCATTGCAAATCTCATATTGTAATAGTCAAACTGTATATCTTTTCAATTTACCTTCAGTCTACAAGTTTGTCACTTGTTGGTCTTGTATGCAGCAAGGTATTCGCCTTTGCTAAGCAACAAAAGGTAAATGGGGAGTAACAAACCACAAAACGCATCCAGAATGCCATGTAATCATAGCCTACCAAACACCACTTTCAGTGTCCTCGTTCTTTGAGGCCCTCTAATAAAACTGGTACAAATTTGGGAAGAAGTTAAAACAGCAGAAAATCACCCATTTCCTGTTCACGTTAGACTGAAATGAGTGAAACATTAGTAGATATGATTCTCCCATTTAAGTGTGACTTCAAAGAAACACAAAGACTATCATACTGTAGGTATGTGAATTTAATGGCAAGTGGTCGACCCCAGAAACTTACTTTATATGTGGAAGTTGAACCAGATTAATGTCCTGGGAGTGCAGCCACCAAGAACCAAGAAATATGAAATTATATCATGGTGTAATTTAAGTAAAACGTGCATTTAGTGCTTGAATAAGACACAGAATGGTGACCCATAAAGATTGAAAGTGAGCTATTACAATGTCTATTGAATGCCATCCCACGCATGGATCCACTATACCAAAGAAGATAAAACACAGTCTCCACTTGCTGACATTTATGGTCTGTCTCTTCCAGCCAGACTTACCCAGGATTGCTAAATAAACACAGGCACGCAGCTGAGGATCATGTTCCACTCTCCATTTCAGCTAATACCTTGCTTCTGTAACTGAAACTCCGGCATTGTTTTCTTTTTGCAGGCAACTGGAAATTGGCAACAGTTTTAAGGATAACAGGATTTTCAAGTAAGACCCAAATTACGCCTCACCTTAACCAGGATCCTCCGACTGTCTGAGTTTAGTATTTCAAAGTCGGTGGAACAGCAGTCCCACAGTTAAAACAACACATTGAATACACAAAGTATTTCATTGTTGAACTTTTACCCGGAGGCCTGCATATGAATAACCAACATGCTGGCTCACTCGAGCACAGTCTGCTGGGGACTCATTTTACCTGGTGCCCACCACAACCATCAAATACCACTGGGTATTATATTTTATTTTCACTACTAATATAAATAATCCTAATCCATCCATCATTTTGTCTTCTAGATGAAGGACACACAATATCTACAATTTACTTGCTTTACAAAAAAAGCACCTCATCAATATCAGACCCATTGATTATGCATTTGTTTTCCCAATTTACCATGACAGATCTTGACTGCACTTTAGCAGCCTATATACTTTTTTTTATTTTTTTTTTTGTATTTTAAGGCATTCTGAATGCCGCTACTCGCTCTCATGTACATAAAGTTCACTAATATAGAACAAACTGACTGTATGACTATGGTGACACATATCTACTTTAATAAAATGGCATTGGTTTTCATACACATCTCTAGAGACTTATTTTGAAGAGTGTAAAGAAAGAAAACCAGGTCATAATATGCTTAAATTGAATGTGCTCTACTTAGTTCATGTGGCATTCCTTGTAACACATTTTACCATCAGCTGACATTTCTATGGTCACAGCTTATTTATACGGGTGAGAGAGAAAGGTTGAGCAAGTTTATCATGGGTATACAAGGGTAAACAAGTAATA
>JADLZM010037991.1:75268-92188 GCA_018148995.1 Sinocyclocheilus maitianheensis | reverse complement strand
TTAGATCAAAAGGGTGCTTCTACTAAATACTGAGCAAAGGGTCTGAATACTTAGGACCATGTGATATTTCAGTTTTTCTTTTTTAATAAATCTGCAAAAATGTCAACAATTCTGTGTTTTTCTGTCAATATGGTGTGCTGTGTGTACATTAATGAGGAAAAAAATTAACTTAAATGATTTTAGCAAATGGCTGCAATATAACAAAGAGTGAAAAATTTAAGGGGGTCTGAATACTTTCCGTACCCACTGTATATATAAAAAAGTCTCTTTCACTCACAAATGCAGCATTTATTTCATGGTTGTCCAATCCTGCTCCTGGAGAGCTACTTTCCCTCCAGAGTTCAGCTCCAACCTGCTCCAACACACTTGCCTGAAAGTTTCTAGTGAGTCTGAAGACCTTAGTTGGCTGGTTCAGGTGTGTTTAATTTGGGTTAAAGCTAAACTCTGTGTAAAGGGATGCTACTGTGAGGAGCACGGAGTGAGGAAAGAGGAGATGCGGAATTCATTTCAAACAGTCTTTAATAAACTTCCAAAGGAACCCGGAGAACACACGTAGCACCGTAGACAAAACAATTCCAGACCAAGAAACTCAGAACAGGCTAGAAATAAATGGGGCAGAAAATTAGTGGCAGACAGGTGAGGAGGATAACTAATAATGAGATACACCTAGAACAAATCAAACTACATTGGGACAGGAACAGGAAGGACCAAATAAGGAAAATAGGAACTTACATGTGGCAGATCGCCCCCCTTCCCGGATGGCGCGTCCCACGCCGTAACAATACCATCGGGGAGGGGGGGGTGGATCAGGGAGCAATGGCGGATCAGGGGACTCAGGAGGCCATGGCGGAGCACACAATTCAGGGAGCCATGGCGGATCAGGGGACTCAGGAGGCCATAGCGGATCATCCGTGGCCTTAGCTGGATTGGCCATGGGTATATGCCCCCCCAAAAAAATATTCTTGGGGAAATCTAGGAATACTGGGGGCGCTAGAAGGAACGGGCACTAGATGGCGCTCTAGAAAGCGCTTACGGGGAGCGGGCACTGGAGCGAGCTCTGGGGCTGGAGCCGACACTGGAACTCGGGATCAGGAGCCCACCCTGGGCTTAACGGGGAAACAGGAGTCCTACCTGGGCTTATCTCGGGATCAGGAGCCCTCCGTGGGCTATATTCAGGAACAGGAGCCCTTCCTGGGCTGAACTGGGGTGCAGGAGCCCTTCCTGGGCTGAACTGGGGATCAGGAGCCCTCCGTGGGCGTAACGGAGAAAAAGGAGCCCACCTTGGTCTTAACGGGGGAACAGGAGGCCGCCCTGGGCTTAACTCGGGATCAGGAGCCCCCCCTGGGCTTAACGGGGAAACAGGAGTCCTACCTGGGCTTATCTCGGGATCAGGAGCCCTCCGTGGGCTTAACGGAGAAAAAGGAGCCCACCTTGGTCTTAACGGGGAAACAGGAGCCCTCCATGGGCTTAACTCGGGATCAGGAGCCCCCCCGTGGGCTATACTCGGGATCAGGAGCCCTTCCTGGGCTGAACTGGAGATCAGGAGCCCTCCGTGGGCTTTACTCTGAAACAGGAGCCCTTCCTGTGCTGAACGGGGGATCGGAAGCCCTTCCTGGGCTTCACTTGGAATCAGGAGCCCTCCGTGGGCTATACTCTGGAACAGGAGCCCTTCCTGGGCTGAACTGGAGATCAGGAGCCCTCCGTGGGCTTTACTCTGAAACAGGAGCCCTTCCTGTGCTGAACTGGGGATCAGAAGCCCTTCCTGGGCTTAACTTGGAATCAGGAGCCCTCCGTGGGCTATACTCTGGAACAGGAGCCCTTCCTGGGCTGAACTGGGGATCAGGGTAGCACTTACGTGGTGCTGGCACTGGAGGGTGCTCTGGAGGAGCAGGCACAGCAAAACGCTTTCGAGGAGCTGGCACTGGAGTGAGTTTTGGGGCTGGAGCAGACACTGGAGCGAGCTAAGGCGGAGAACCGAGCGGCAATTTCCATAGCCGTGGGGAAAACAAGGAAAACAAAAATACTTTTCAAAAAGGCGGAAAAAACAAAACGCGAGGAAAAGTCACGAGATGCTACTGTGAGGAGCATGGAGAGAGGAATGAGGAGATGTGGAATTTATTTTCAAACAGTCTTTAATACATTTCCAAAGGAACCAGGAGAACACACGTAGCAATGTAGACAAAACAATTCCAGACCAAGAAACTCAGAACAGGCTAGAACTAAATAGGGCAGATAACGAGGGGTAGACAGGTGAGGAGGATAACTAATAATGATATACACCTGGAACAAATCAAACTACATTGGCACAGGAACAGGAAGGACCAAATAAGGAAAACAGGAACTCAACGGGAACATACACGTGACACTCTGCTGGATAGTGGCCCTCCAGGAACAGGTCTGGACACCCCTGATTTATTTGATCAAAAATAGAGTAAAAACAGTAATATTATGAAATATTACTACAATTTAAAATAACTGTTTACTATTTTACTACATTTTACAATTTAATTTATTTATGTGATGGCAAAGCTGAATTTTCAGCAGCCACTGCTCCAGTCTTCAGTGTCACAAAAAATCATTCTAATATGCTTATTTGGTGTTCAAAATATGTCTTATTATATTCAATAATGAAAATGTTGATTTATTTTTTTTTTGGATACTGTGATATATTTTTTCAAGATTCTTATAAAGTTTAAAAGAATGTCTAGGTTATGTATGTTCACGGTTGTGGCATGAGGGACGTAACCTCTCCGTTCCTTCCTTCAGGGAACAAGGGTTACATACGTAACGGAGATGTTCTCCATCAGTCAGTCACATTAGGTGTTACGTTGGCACTGATGTTATGAGTCCATATGGAAAGTGCCACATCCAGAAGACAAAGATGAAGGTGCAGACGTCAGGACAGATGCACCTCAATCTGTAACCTACCCAACACCCTATAAGCCACTTATCAAATAAGCAGGCTTACCAGGGAAGTAAGGGTTGTTCCGACATTCTCACAATTCTAGATTTAAGCAACCGTTGGGATGCGGAGACACATCCACATAGGAATGTGAACAGTACGACTGGGATGGGACACAGCAACACAAGGGCTGGATTTGCCTCCTCCAAGGGCAGCGCTTGCAAGTTCACAACCTGGCCCCGAAAGGGAGTGGTGGAAACTTTGGGCATATAACCGGGCCAGGGTCTCAAGATAAAGTGAAAAATCAACCAGCCCAAAATCAAGGCACAATTTGTTGATCGAAAATGCCTGCAGGTCCCCAGAGAGATCTACCACATCCCATCCAGAAGCTAAACGTGCAGGTTCCACAGACAGGGACGTGGGTGCCAAATAGTGCCCAGTCCCTGAGAAAAGGGGTCCCTCTGGACCATTTGGGGATCGAGTCTCCATTCTCCCGGAAGGGTAAGCTGTTGTGAGAGTGCATCGGCTACACTATTGAGCTGCCCCAGAACATGAATGGCACACAGCGATTTGAGCTTCGTCGAGGGTAGTGAAGAGGGAAGAGCTCAACCGTGACTGGGAGATGTGGGGGCCTTCCACGTTTTGGTGAGCTCTTTGTGAACCTCCAGAAAGGCACTGGGCGGAGCATGGCTGAGATTCACATTCGGAGCCCAGATACCAATCATCCAGCCTCAAGCGTTCAGGGGATGGTGGCGAGTTCACCTCCAGCCTGATACTCTTGGTGGCCTGAAGGAGCATGGCCGGTAACTTTGCTTCTGACTCTGACTGTGCAGCCGCCAAAGCAAGGAGCTTTTCAGCAGAGTCTTCAGCACCAAAAGATGATAGCCCCTCATTTGATGCTAACCAGGGGTGAACACACTAATGAATGCGCTGTCTGATGCAGCCGAGAATCTCCTGTATGCGCTGTTATACGAATGCGCTGTCTGATGCAGCAGAGAATCTCCTGTATGCGCTGTTATACGAATGCGCTGTCTGACGCAGCCGAGAATCTCCTGTACTCCCAATAAAAATTGTTTGTAAATATCAATATAAATGTCTTTAATGTCTGTGACTGTGGTGCCTCATAAAGGACACGATGTCAAGACTCATCAGCCTACACGGGTAGAAGGATAGACCAGAGAAACTAAATATTGTGCAGAGACACACTGGTTCATAAAGCAGTAAAAGTCAGGACCATAAAAAACTAAAGCAAACAGGCTGTTGAAATATTGCAAATTGTCCCATCTATTTCAATGTATGAACATGCTAAGGATCTTCTTGTGTGTGAATAATAATAAAAAATATCACATCTTACAGTTGTTCTTTGGATGTTAACATTTTCCAGAAACAGTCAACAGTGTGTTATCATTAGCATGACATAAAAAAATAATCCATTGATTTGTGAAGCGTCTTAGCCAAAGTCCAAAGACACTGACCAGCTAAATTCATCTAAATGAATAAACCGATTGCTAACATTTTCTTAAAAGGATTATTGAGAATACAGTAATTTCATTACATGTAATTCAATTGAGGCTAAATGATTTGTGTAGAAAATTAATCTAGGTTAAAGGCATTTTTATATTTTGGAAATATACTACAAGCTTTTAATTAACAAACTCCCCTTCAGAAACCATTTTCTCAAATTCTGCACCAGGGAGTGGATAAAAGAGAAAATACATATAAATACACAACCAAGAGAAGAGGCTCATACCATTCTGACACAGTCTCAGTATTTCTCAACATCGGGATTTACCGCACAAGTCGAGATCTGCGTGCTCTGCCAGAATACAGTGGAAACACAATGTGGTGGGTGAACAACATCTGAAGAGGCAGAGGAATGTGAGTCTTGGTTAAGGATAAATATGTGAATAAATAAATCGACAGAGTACTTTGTAGGGTCTATGTGGAGGTTTTGGTCACTTCAGAGTAACCATAATGACAGGCGTCAGTAGTATTGCTGGAAAACATCTTAAACTGTGAAAATGAACAACAACAACAAGCTAATATAAGTGGCTTTAGTTCTTCACATTATGTTTTCTTCTTCCAGCCCACAGTCTAGATTCCAATCGAATTTCAACACTCCTGTTTTCTGTGTAACAAACATTGCATGCGAACTGTGAAAAGGGAAATGCACTCAGGCAGGAATATTTGTGAGTCTAACTGGAGAAAGAAGGTGGTAAATGCATCCAAAGCCATGCAAGTCTTTGTATTGACACAGGAGTACTAAGAAGAGCTACAGAGCGGAATTCCCTCAGAAGATTATTCTGGATAAGCCTGTGTGCTTTGGACTGTGAGTTTGGCAGTATGTAGCTAGGCAGAGCAAGAAATATATTGAAAAAGACTTTTTACCAGATTGTCTTTTTATTTCCCTTCTTACTAATCTGCATTCTGAAGCTGCCAGTGGGCATAGGTTTTGTATATTCAGCACCTGATTTGCTGGGGTAAGAGGAGTGGATAGGGACAGAGAAACAAACAGGGTTGCTGAATGGATCTGGCATTCCGTTTCATTTGTGGGAGTGAGCTGTCAAGACACAACCGTCCTAAGGGGGGAGCCACAAAGAACAGACACATATTTTTTTTTTCATTCTCCCTCCATCTCTCTCCCTCCCTCGCTCTCACTGTCTAGATGAAGGGACAACAGGAAAACTTTTTTTGCAAGGCTTTTCTGTGTGACTCCATATGGTTTTTACAGGTTGAGTTTGGCTACCTGCCACTCCATCTTATTGAAATCAATCACTGAAAAAACAGTCAGAAAGAAGAAAGTTAGTGGAAGAAAGGTTAAATGTACAGAATACTACAATGCACTTTTTTTTTGTGCTTTCGAACATGGTATCCAAGTGCTTGCCAAGGATGCATTTATCTGGTAAAAATACAGTACAAAGAGTAATATTGTTATTATTGGTAATTACAAATTGAAATAACTTTTAATTTAAAAATTTTTTTTTTGATGAACAGAAAGTTCACAAGAACAGCATTTATTTGAAATAGAAATCTTTAGAAATGTTACTCATTCTTGGTGAACAAAAGTAGTAATTAAAAAAAAACTTACTGCCCCTAAACTTTTGATTGAATGTATATCTGTCTAGTACTTTCTAATTTCTAATTATTAGTTTATATTTATGACTGGAATGTTAACTTTCAAACTGCTTGCATATGAGTGCAACACAATATATATGTATATACTGTATATATATATATATATATATATATAAGTTGATGTAAAATAGTTTGTTTACAAAATGTCTAATAACACACATTGTCCTTAAACTGTTTAGTAAAAAAGGTTCATGTTTTAGCTTAGATAAAGTAATATTGATAAGTGTTCAACACAGCCTAGAATTGTAAGAAATATTTTAATGAATTTTCTGACACCTTTGGATGTAAAAATTCACCATATTTGCTACACATTATTAATTTAAGTATAGAGAACAACAGTAATGTGTTAACTAAGTCAAGTATAATCAATCTTCCAAAACACCATGAATCACGGCTCCAGTATTAACCATTATTTATAATTTTTAAGTCTTCTGTTTCAGCGCGGATGGTATCAGAATCAATGACTAGAAACTCCAGCACAACATCTGTAGCCAGATGATTCTGGCCCACCTCTCCAGCCTCACGTGAGGCCTATCTGTCACCTCAGTGTTCCCATGCTGTTCCGCCTGCCTCCTGGAGCATCTGGTCCTATCTCCAAGGGGAAACAGGCATGAGTTCATGCTGCCTCCCGAGCCCTGCCACAGCCACTGCCACAGTATCAATTTATATCATATTAACTTTTCCCATGCAGCACCAGGTGCTCAATTAGAGACAGGCCCAGGGCCAACAGCAAGCCAAAGTCATTCAATAAATCACTCTCCATTAGGGGCTTGGTGGCCCCTTCTAGTGCTGTTCTGTGCCATGTCTTCCTGGTGCTGAATGGGCACTCTGAATTGAGCTCTCACACGATATTAAGAGGGGGAAAACAACAAAGAAATAAAATTGTTCAAATATATGATATTTCTAATTTAAACAAAATCTTGCTCATCATGGAAATGCTCGTACTTTCCTAATGACCATTAATCCATTTATGGACTGAATAAACAGTGTAAATCATTTTTAAAAAAGAGAGAGAAGGCCAGAAATCATTGTGAAATTAAATTATTCAGTTGAACTATCCATAATTATATACACTGCTGTTCAATATATGTTTTTACCTTTCAAAAGATTTTGTGTTAAAGGGGTCATATGATGCGATTAAAATTTTTCCTTTCTCTTTGGGGTGTTACAAGCTCTTGGCGCATAAAGAAGATCTGTAAAGTTGCAAAGACTAAAGTCTCAAATCCAAAGAGATATTCTGTATAAAAGTTAAGAGTTAACCACGCCTACCTAAAATATCTCGTTCTAACACGCCCCCACATATCTACCTCACTATGTGGGAAGATTTGCATAACGCCGCCCAAATGTTCACACAAAGAAAGAAGGCGTAACTTTTATTCTCGCTGTAGTATTGTTGCCGCTGCCGCCATGTCGTGAAGACGCTGTGTGCTTCGTTGTGAAAGCAAAACTACTTTGTTTGGTCTTCCAAAAGAGGACGATATCCACTTCGTCATGCCTAGAGCTGATCTGTGCTGGTCGCTGAGGAAATACATCAACTTAGTGCTGTGGATCGCCGGATCGGCTTTCACCGTGGACGAACCGGAGTCCAGCCCGAGGTCGTCACATGTGGTTGCCGCTCCTTCGTCGAATCCGCCGGGCGCGCCGTTCTCGACCCCGCCGCCTCTGCTCACTCTAGCCCGGCCTCAACTCACTCTAGCCCGGCCTCAACTCACTCTAGCCCGGCCTCAGCTCACGCTAAGCCACGGCTTCCGCTCACGCTAGGCCGCCGTGTTTTTCGTTGTGAAAGCAAAACTACTTTGTTTGGTCTTCCAAAAAAGGACACAACTTCAAATCAATGGTTAAGTTGTATTTACAACACTGTTCCAGAACAGTTTAACCTAAATATCCAGATGTGTGCAGCACATTTTATGGAGGACTGTTTACTCCTGGGAGAGTAGACTACAATGCCGGCAGTTCTGACTCACATGTCACATGTATGTTTTCATTTAAAGGATTTGCCACTGATGATTCAAACGCGAGTTTTGGGCAGTGTAGAGTAGCACTTGTTGTTTGTCATTTCTCTGATCACAAATGCAGACAGGGTTTTATGTTTACGCGGAGTGACGCAACGCAATGGTAAAAAGACAGTATAAGTCATTATAATCTGTAATTATGTCCCCACTGGATGCAACAAATGCCTCGTTTGTAATGGGTTTTAATGTTTTTGTCTCGTCGCTCCGGCAGGACATGGCAGCAACAGTATGGTGAGGGGCATAACATTTCCGTCACATGCTTGAGGTATTCGCCCAATCACAACGCACTGGATAGCTGGCTCACCTCGCTTTTCAGACCGATGAGCTTTGTAAAAATCGACGCATTTCAAAAAAGGCGGGGCATAGAGGAGAAACAATAATGTACAGTATGTGGAAAATAATGTGTTTTTTTTACTTTAAACCGCATAGACACATTTTATTACACCAAATACACAAAATAATTTTCTTTTTAGCAGCATCATATGACCCCTTTAATGTTTATGAAAGACATGCTCTCTAAGGCTGCAGTTATGATAAAAAATACAGAAGGCCTAATACTGAAATATTAAATACAGAAATATTACCACAATTTAAAATATATGTTCTATTATCCATTTTTATATGCTGATTTGGAAACATTTCTTATTAACAACTGTGATACTATGTGATATTTTTTTCAGGAGTCTTTATTAGAAAGTTAAAAAGGACATTTATTTGAAAAAGATCTTTTGTAAAATGACAAAATAATTGTGTACATCTAGTGACCAATTGATCAAGAACACATTTTTGCTAAATAAAAAAAATATTTTGAAAACAAAAACAACAACAAAATGGAATGGTATATATATGGATAACACAACATTAATATATGTGATAATACCTAAATAATTAATAAAATCACTTTGAATACACTTTGGAAAAAAGTACAGAACCACATTTATGACCTTTTAAAGCCCTTGGCGCAAACATGTAGTGATTTACTCATGACGCTACTGTTTGCACGGGGTCAAAGTACAGAACCAATAAATTCAAAGCAATGTGGGGGTAAATTATTCATTTTGACTGAAACAGTAATAAAACACTTCTACTGAGCTGTATAAAGTAAAAGGTTACAGAAAGAGTGGGTTTACTCATGGGTGACCCACATATGCACCCATAAAAGGCATCAAAAGTCTCATTGTCCCCTCTGACATGGGTATGGCTTTTTATAGGCTCACTCTGACAGCCTCAGACACGGTGTTTCCAGTCTAACTTCCTAGACCATTAGTAATTGAAACCAGTGCAGCTATAAGACATCACGTTGAGCTTTATATTTTATCATTTTACTGCACTCACCAGAAAGCTGGATTTCATTGGTAATTGTACCTGACAATACAGGATTGTTCATTTGAAACTCTTCACAATTTACCTAATGGAAGTCAGCTGCCGCAGTTTCCTGTCGAAAACGATCTCAATGCTGTTCCACCCGGACCTCTTCCAAGTAAAACAGACTGACCTGTCAGTTTGGGAAAGATGGAAAGAGAAGAATTCAGGCAGGCGGGGGAGGATGAAGGGAAGCGAGGGCTGCTCCAGTTCAGAACATTTATTTTAACACGGAACATTTTTCGACTGTTATTCTACACTTTTAACTCCGCTGTGAAGACTAAATATTCTGGAATGTTAGAGACATATTTTGGCATCTCAGACCAACAGCACAGCTTCAGATTACAGACATAAATGGTCATGAAATGGGGTGAGAGCAGGGGTAAAATTCAACTATACAATTTGTCTAAACATGTTTTGGCTTAGACCAAAGGCCAAAGTAACCTGGTGATATCTGAGGGAGGAAATTAATGTTTTCTCATGAATTCAAGTATTACTTTTAATTGCTGAGTAGCATTTTTAAAGCTTGATATTCAATGTGCTTTCAAGGCAGTGCTGTATTAATATTCTTCTGATTAGGGGTTTGTTTTAAACCTCTTAGCATTAGACCACTGCAATTAAGTCAGTCTAAACTACTTATTGTACAGAAACCTTCAAAACTATGTTTTGATAGTTTTGTGTAGGTAATTACAGCCTTTGGTGTGCTATTTTTGAATTTTGCTAAACTATGTTTTATATATATATATACATAGTAAAGGCAATTAAACTTGAATCTATAAAATGCATATGACATTCAGGTCATCATCCTTTTACATTGTTACTATTTAAAATACAATTGACCCTTCATAATTCTTCATGAACCATTTTCTTTTTTTAAAGTCTATGGATGATCTGCAAGTTATGATGCAATATGATGGAAATTATTCAAAAATACAGTAAAACACTATTGTCAGGTCATGTATAATAGTAACACGATGTACACAGAGAGAACATAAGCAGTGTTTATTTATTTATTTTTTATAAATCTTTTAATTGCATTACTGTGTAATTTAACATCTAAAAATGACAGATCAAAATGTTTTGCAATCAAAGCCCAAATAAGAACAATAACCAATACATGTTAACACTTTATGAGAATGTGGTAACACTGTATTTTAAGGACCAATTCTCATCATTAACTAGTTGCTTATTAGCATGCATATTACTAGCATACTGGTTGTTTATTAGTACTTATAAAGCACATTTTGATGCCTTATTCTGTGTGACCATATTCTATATCCTGTAATCCACCCCTTACCTAAAATTAACAACTACCTTACTATTAATAATCAGCAAATTAGGAGTTTGTTCAACATAATTGGGCCCATGAAACCACTGAAAGCTCCAGTAGATGCTGTCAAAGTGTAAAGAACGTAATGTCTCAAGCACCTTTCCTAGCTGTGGCACAACCGGAAATGTAAATAGGACAGGACTCTCTCTCTCTCTCTCTCTCTCTCTCTCTCTGTGTCCCTGCCTCTGCCATGAGTCTCTCTATTATCTCTGAATGTCCTCTGCAACAGAACACTGCTTTTCATATACATTCACACGCACACACAACTGTCAGACCTAGATTAATTTATGCTGATTATCTGAGGGGCAAATAGTAGATAACCTATACATTCTTAACTAGATTAGTAGCTTCACAGTGGCTCCTCTAACTGCTGTACTTCTCCCTAAATCTACCAGAATAATTAAAACGATACACACAACTGAAAATTGTACAGTAGAAAGCCAATCTACTGTACAGTGGCATCTAATTGTCTAGCCTAAATAATGCATGTTTATGAGGTTTACTCTATCCTTTAGACACTAAAGGGACTGTTCACTCAAAATGACAATTATATCATCCTCATGTTGTTCCAAACCTCTTTGACTTTTTTTTTTTATTCTGTGGAACATAAAATAAAATATTTTGAAGAACGTTTAAACTGTTTTTATCCATGGGGTTCAACAACACTGAACCCAGCTGACTTACATTGTACAGACAAAAACATTTTTCAAAATATATTTTATGTTCCACAGAAGAAAAGAAAGTCCCAAAGTTTGGAACAACATGAGAGTGAGTAAATGACAACAATAGAAACATTTTTTTAAGGATCAGAGGAGTTTGAATTGATGGCCTGTCAAAGCATTCTGTATAAGGCTCTGAATAAAGAGTACAAAAATATAGCTCAGCAAGCCATCTGCAACGTGGACGAATGAGATCACACACTTCATATAGCCCATAGCATTCAATGTTAAAGCAGCACAAACAATATGGCCTCAGTTTCTCTGTGAAACACAACAAAAATTAGGCTTAGAGCATGATTAATGCAGCTACTAATCCAAAGAAGCTGGACAATCAATTTCATATTCATGATTCCTGGGATTTGGATCCAATCAAAGCATGCTCGAATCCTTTTGGCAGAATGTTCAATACTACCCAAACAGCTTGTGCACAAAAATTTGATAAACAATAATAAAAATAATAATAATTTCTTTATTGTCTTCTGCTTTATGTTTCACTGTAGGGAATTGGGGGATAGAGACATCGACTGGCCATGCCTGACTGAAGCTGTCGCTTTTGCTGTTGTTTTTTCTTCTTGTTGTTCCTGTAGGAGCTGCTCACCTCTGCCACAATAAGTTGACCTGAGATCAGCCTTCACCATATGGTCATTACCAAGGGATCAATCTCGGGGGTTATCCTGACCTCTGGATATCATGGAGGCTAGAGACAGAGCAAAAGGCACATACCACCAGTCACTGCCCCACAGACCACCAGCGTATGAGTAAAAATAGACACTACCCACAGACAACGACACACTGTGCTATTGATCAGTTTGCGCTTCCAGCGAAATATAGGGATATTTCAGACTATGATGGATTATGTAAATCTTAAGGAAGAAATTAAGAAATTTAATAAGATAAAAACTAATAAGTTGCAACTCCTGAACAATTCTTAAGAAGGAATTGTTTACCCAAAAATTTAAATTATGTCATCATTTATGCATGTTGTTCCAAACCTGTAAGAGTTTCTTTCTTCTGTTGAAAACAAAAAAATATATATAAATACAAATATTTTGAAGAATGTTGGTAACCACACATGTGATGGTGAGCACTGAATTCCATTGTATTTTTATTTTTTTTCCCATGCATATTTTTATTTTTGGGCGAACTCTTTAAGAATATCTTATTTTTATTTCTTGGATTTTTTTAAATGGCTTTGCTGTTATCTGATTGTATATCAATGAAAAATAATCAATATTTATGGCACGACTGTCTTGGAGGGAAATCAGAAGTCGGAGTTGGGTTTTTAATGCACATGCATTTTAAATGGTTATTTTTAAAGAGTCACTCTCAAGATGGAATTCAGCAAAAACTCATATCAAAAATAATTATGACTGATCATTGTTTACATTAATTGATCATTTGTGCCACTTCAGAGCACGTATGCACATCCCTAGTAACATATGCATTCTATGTAGCTAATGTTATGTTATAATGCTTAATATTTCAAACAACCCAATAAACACCTTACTTCTGATGATTTAAGATAAGTTGGAGGTTTTTGTAAATTTACAAGGTAATTTATGATGATTTTTAAAACTTTTTTTTATGTCTGTTGGCAATATAAAATATTCTTAACTTTATTCTAACTTTATTAAGTTAGAAAATAAGAAGAAAATAGCAGTTAAGAATTGTATTCTTAAGGGCGTTTCGTGAATCCAGCCCCAGATTGATAAAAAAATATATATTATAAGGGAGATACTTATATTAACAGGTGGCATCTAAAAAAAGCATGACCTGGGTAATTTCCTGTCTGAGGTGAATTAATAATGTTTCCTCATTAGGCACCATTGAGGGGTGGATTGGATGAATTCCATCTCCGGAGTGGTTGAATTAATTAGATGTCACACTAAAGAAGTAAATAAGATGTACCGTCACCATAATGACTATAGAGAGCTGAAGAAACTAGATGATGAATTAATTGAAAATCAATCAGCTTTCTTGATGAAAGGTCCCTTTTTTACTGTCCATAACAAGCTAGGAACCGCATCAATAATAGAGGAGATTAGATGTCTCTGAGACATATTCGAGATCCCTCTGTGTCTGGACCTTGCTGACTGCCGTTCTGTCGCAAGAGAGAGCAACAAAACATGACTTGAGCTGTTCAATGTCAAACCCATCTCCGAGTCTCAGTTCTCAGCTCACTAAATTGACACTTATGGGAAGGAAACACAAAATGTGTAGAAAATGTACTTTGGCAAACACTAAATAGACTGGGGGATTGCTGAGTAACTGTATACAATGCAAAGTTGCCTACAGCATTTAAACACTACTGCGATGTTTGTATATAATAACAGTGCATCACAGACAAGTATTAAAATAATTAATTTGCCAAAAGCAAACTAAAAGATTTAGTCCTACACAAATTAATTGCAGACACCCAGATCCAGTCGAGCACTTGCAGAAGAAAAACAGCTTATACTTTCTGATAGTATAAAGATTGAAATGTCCTGCCAGTGTTTCTCACACATAGACTTTACCTGGGTGGGCCGCCCAAGTATATTTGGAGACACATTTTTGATTTGATTAGTTTTTTATCCTTTTATCCATTATTATTTTATTTTATTTTACATTGCGCGTGCTTCAGTTGCATTTTCGACTAAAAATAGATGTGTGTGCGAACTGTAAAATATATTTAGGAGCACGTGTGCAAATAAAGCAAAATCCCTCCGGGTGAGTTTTCTTAAATTTAATGTCATAAAGTCTTCAATACATGCAATTGTAAAACAAATGTATTAATGATCATTTTAAGATGTCTTATATTTTGGGGATGGAAAAACAAATAGTGATACAGCCTACTGATTATTAAACTTCAAAAGGCTATGATTTAATTTAAAAAAGAGCACTGCAAGTTGCAGTGTCGCAAGCCGGCACTGTTGCGCGAGCGCTTCAGACTGCCTCAAAAAGTGATTTTCAATCAATGAATAGCGCACATTTATGCCAAGCGATTGGTTATGAACTGGTTGATGAATTATTCAAATGTCTGCTTTATGACCTTTATATAATAAGTTGTATACACAATAGTATAGACATTTCAAAATTAGAATCCCTGAGAATGTTGGGCTCATTTATAATTAAAAGTCACATGTTACATTATGCATTATTGGTATTTTGTTTACACAATAAATTGTATTTCATTTAATTTCCATTTAATTCATAGTAAACTATTGTAGTTTCTGGCTGGGATGCTTCCTCACAGGAAGAAAAGTCAAAGAACATTATTTGACACATATTATTAAATAGATTTTACTAGTATAAATCAAATCTGTTTACCATTCACTGAGAGAGACACTGCCTCCGTCATCATGCTCAAAGAAAGTGCTAAACTATATTGCAGGTACTTGTTTCTGATTGTATATATAAATATTGGTTAAGTGTCACATATAATGAATACATGATTATATATGACTATACAAGATTAGCGCAGAGTAAAGATGTTTTGCAGTTTGAGTGTGTATTCATATGTTATGCTGCAGATCAGGGATATTATTAAGTGATAAAAATGACTATTTGACAAACAAGACCACTTTTGTGAGTTATTTTGTTTTCCCAACTTCTTTTTTAAACTCAGGGTGTTAAATATATGCCACCTTTTAAGTTGAAGATCATGTCTGGGTGAATTGTCCTTGTTTAGACTGGCAGTTACTGCCAAACAAGGCTATCATGTCAGAACAGTTTGTCTGAGCCAAAAACTCAAGCTGCTCCAAAATGGATACACATCACTATCAAGGTCACTGTGGAGTTTTAAATACATTAGTTCATCTAGCGTTACTGCACATGCTGGAAGATGAATGTATGATTATAAGAGCTGTCCTCAATCCTCATTCCTCCCTAATGATTTATCTACTCCAGAGGATGTGGGAAAAAAGTTTTGCATACATACTCTGAATCACGAATAAAGATAAAGAGCATCAACGATGTAAAGAGTGGATAAAGGGGGTCAAACATGACATTTATTTAACTAAAAAGATCAACATACCCAACAGAACGAACGCTGAGGAGGGAAATAAATCAGGTTGAATTTGGGAGCTGGAAAAGCAGTGTGAGGGAATAATAGAGAAAAAGGGGCATAAAAGAGCTGCTATTTGAGGAAGAGCATAATGACATGAGGCTGTGGGATAAGAGTCTGCAATCATCGGGATAAACAATAACATTGAAGAGGCTCCACTCAGGGTTGATTAGACGATTCTACCTCTCATCAACCTCTGACACACTCTGGAGGAGAAGTCCGTGGTATGACCCCTTTATCTCCATCTAGATGTTGAAGGCAGCCCCACCTCACCACACACTCAAGCAGAGAGAGCTGCCATTCGCTTAAGTAGACAGTCCTACATTAAGCCCATCTGAGCACTGCCTCTTTTGAGCACTCCCACGCTACTCAAGAATGTGCACCGTTTTGCTAATTCACTTGGTAAGTATAGCATGCCTTAAAGACTTATATAATACTTACATAATTTGTATGAATGTTCATACATCTTCAATAACATTAAAAATGAGATCAAATTGTGCCATTAATATGATTATATTAAATTAACACCTATCTATACAGTGTATATTATTGAGAAAAAATATTAAATTATTATTAAAAACTTTTTTTTTAATGAATGCATTGTGGTTTACTTATCTATTGGTTTTTTGTACAATACTCTGGGTCAATGTCTGCTGATTTAAATGGATTTGTTTTAGGTTGACGACATATAAGTAAAAAAAAATAGTATAAATAAATAAAACAAATAATGTAAATATATATTAAAAATGTTAATTAAAATTGTATTAAGCAAACGTTAAAACTATTTATTTTTATTTATTTATTTATCATTCATTCATTCATTCATTTTGCTTCTGATTATATTAATACACTACGGTTGTACTTATATTGACATTTTATACGTGTACAGCACTTTGGGGCAATGTCGATTTTTTTTTTTAAACATGCTAAATAAAGGTTGGCAAGCACATTAAAATTATGTATAAATAAAAAACAATAATGTTCATTAAAATGTTATTATAGTAATTAAATCTAAAAAAAAATTGCAACAGTAAAAGAAAGAAAGAATTATATTTGTTCATTATATTTTTTCAAGCATTTCATTCAGAGCCATCCTTCTGTCATATAGTTCCTAACCAACAAGTTTGTTATGCAAAAAATATAAATAAAATAATACACTATAAGTATTATGAGTATTGACCAGTACACACAATCAGATTCATAGCCATCCATTTCTAATTGTTATGCTTTAATATAAATAAACATAATATTATATTATATATACATGCATATTTAAAAACTTGAAGTTTATGATGCTATAATCTAGAGCTGCGGCATTTAATCTAGAGGCACTAGACAGTTCCTTCTAATATCCAAATGTCTACTGATTTATGTAAGCACATAATTTCACACCTTGGTGGAACCTTCGGTGGCCA
>JADLZM010037991.1:50405-63996 GCA_018148995.1 Sinocyclocheilus maitianheensis | reverse complement strand
GGCTTCCAGTTATATTTAGGATTGATTTTAAAGTACTTTTACTCGTTTATAAATCACTCAATGGCCTAGGACCTAAATATATAGCAGATATGCTCACTGAATATAAACCTAACAGACCTCTCAGATCATTAGGATCGAGTCAGTTAGAAATACAGAGGGTTCACACAAAACAAGGGGAATGTGCTTTTAGTTATTATGCCACCCGCAGTTGGAATCAGCTTCCAGAAGAGATCAGATGTGCTAAAACATTAGTCACATTTAAATGCAGACTCAAAACTCATCTGTTTAGCTGTGCATTTATTGAATGAGCACTGTGCGATGTCCGAACTGATTGCACTATATTATATGTATAATCGTTTTCTTAAATTCATTTTAAATCTCTTAAATCAATTTTTTTTTAAAAAATTTTTAAATTCCTTGTTTTATTGTTGTGATTATTGTTTTTATTTTATTTTATGTAAAGCACTTTGAATTACCATTGTGTATGAAATGTGCTATACAAATAAACTTGCCTTGCCTTGCCTTGCCTTGCCTAGTACCATTACAATTTTGTTTTGACTTCTGTCTGTGTTTGTGCCATTGTGCAATTCTAGTTGTTTATTTTTATTGTATCTGGCCATGTTATTGTTAAATGGAATTTTAATAAATTGTTAAATTAAATATATTTTTATATTGAAATAAAATTAAATTAGTTTATTAATTTGTTAGTCATATTCTAATGAATTAGGCCCGTATTATATATCCTTGGCTGAACTTTACCATAGTCTAATATTACATTTAACTTTAAAATTATAATAATAATTTAAAATAGGAATGCTTATCAAAACTTAAATAAAGAACACAAAACATAACTTTTTCTGCATCAACGAATTCCATAAAGTCAGTCCTGTCACAGCACCGTCAGTCCTGTCACGCCTCGGTCAGTCCTGTCACACAGGAAATTATGTTATAAAAATGTAATATTTGAGGAAATATTGATGAATTAATCTCTGTAACTGTGTAGATGAAGGTTGGATTATATATCTACTACTATGTTTTAAAAAAAATCTCCTATGTAAAGGCAGTTTGTTTACAACTATATGAGTGCCTGGCGGGGTATACTGTGATTTTGTGTACTACAGTTGACCGAAAAGTTGCTTATATTTCTTATAGAAATTACAGAACCATGTTAGATACAATCAGTAACATGTGACCAATAATAAAATGATATTTGTATCAAATAAATTCATTAGGAAACCATTCTAACATATGCAAATTTGTCTGTGACAGGGCCTGACATTTTAGGGGTGAAATGCGTATAAAAATGTATTTATTTCAATCATAAAAACATGCTGAGATGGTATGATATGTGTTTCATATAGATTAACATGTCCTCCATATGACTCAACATTCAGATTTAAGAATAAGATATTTTTTTCACCCAAGATTTTTACAAGTGGAAATGGTGGTCCCATGAAATATGAATTCAAATAAATATAAAACATAATTCTATCTCTTACAAGTATGTGTTTCTGTGTTGTGTGAGTGTGTGAGTGTGTACATTCCAATTTATTGGCATTATTGTTTACATACATAATAGAAAACAAATAACATAAGGCAAAATACTTTGCCTCAGTTGAATCATTCATTTAATTGATTCGTTCGAACGGCTGAATCATTCAGGAATGAAGCAAGTGACTGTCTTTATGAACTGACGGAAATCCGTCGTAGCGACAGAACTTTAATCCCTGCATGTGTAAACATTATAATACATTTGCAAGTTAGTGTGTGTTCAAGATATATTAATCTTTTATGTGCTAAAAATGTATGCTGCCCCTTGGAGCACTGATGAGAGTGAAATGATTCAATAGGTCACGTTGGAAATGTAAAACATTGCCTCATCCTCTCCAGCCAGACTCTACATCATGTGGTGCTTTTGCAATAAAAGTGTGTAAATTATAACAACTGCACTCTAAAAAAAGATGGTTCTTTACATGCAGTAATGGTTTTATTTAGAACCATTGCATTCTGAAGAACCCTTTCATTCTCAAATGGTTCTTTGTGTTAGAGTTTAGGGTTCTTTATTCCCGCCCTTTTGTTTTTCAAATCTGTAACTGACAAAGCACCTCATTACTGATTTTCTGGAGTTCAGTGATTCAACAACAGGCTGTCAACACACTCTCAACAGGTAAATGCTTTCATTCTTAAAATTTAAATACAGATTTAACTTTAAAAATGTAACTGGTTTCCAAACAAACATGTTTTTATCTTTTTTTTTTTTTTTTTCTTTTTAGTTTTTGGTCACATATAAGTGTGTGCAGCTCTGCTAAACTTATTTCCTCTTTTCCACTAAGTAAAAGAGACAATCAATTAATAATTCATATTGTTCGATTTTTTTAATTATTACTTGGGTTTATGTATACACATACCCAGTCACAAAAAAATATTAAAACTATCCCATGACTTTATATCACTTTTTTATTTATTTTAAGATTGTGAAGGGCTCACATACTGTCCATTTTTGCTTTTGGCCTTCATAAACATAATTGTTTTTACACAAACACATGGACACACTATAACTCTAAACTCAGTTGTGTATTTCAGATGTATCACATCCCACAGCCTCATCATCTGCAGAGAAAAATCGCCACTTAATCACACCAAAATGATGGACTTTAATGCATCATATTGATTGGATTGTGATTGTTTCACTGAAAGTTGGTCTTCATCATATATATTTTGTTGTTCTTATTTTGTTTTACTTCTTTATGTATTTATTCATGTTCAATGTCAATTGTCATTCATTAATGTCTTCAGCTAATAACTGTTGTTAAGAGCACTGACAATTTTGCATGTCAATAAAAACATAATTCACACAACATGCTGCTGTTGTTTTTATTGTTGTTGTTGTTTTACTGTAAAAACCTAACCAAGGCTACACTCTAAGATGCCTCATTACTGATTTTCTGGAGCTCAGCCATCCAACTACACAGACTGTCAACACACTCTCAACAGGTACATTATTTCTTTCTTAAAATGTCTATAAATGATCACTTTCAAATGCTAATAGGTTTCCTATGTCTTTTCTCTTTTTAGTTTAAGAGAACTTGTAAGTGTGACCAGCTCTATTCAGTTAAGGATACTCTCCTCTTCTTCATGAACTAAGTAACACATATATAGAATTTTTGGTCCATTTTGTTAGATATGTTTTATTACTAGGGTTTATGCATAAACATACCCAGCTATCATTTGACTTTATATTACTATATCCTTTTAACATTGTGAAGTGCTCACATACTACTTTTGGCCTTCATAAACAATTGTTTTGAAATAAACAAATGAAAGGAGACAAACTGTATATCTAAACTCAATTGTACATTTCAGATGCTGTCACATCCTACAACCTCAACATCTGCAGAGAGAAACTGCCAATCAATCACACCAAAATACACATAATGATTAACTTAGAGGCATCATAGAGGATTGTGAAGATATTTCACTGGAGCTTGGTCTTCAATACACTATTTTATGTTCTATTTTGTTTTATTTATTTAAGCGATTATTTATGTCCAATGTCCATTGTCATTCATTAATGTATTCTGCTATTAACTGTTGTTTGAACACTGTCATTTTTGCTACAATTTCACATAATTTTAAAAAAGTACCTAATTGACACGTTATTGTTGTTGTTGATTTTATAAAAAACCCTAATAGGCATTTCAAGATATTATAAGACCAGACAGATAGAGGGGTAAAAAAAACAATATAAAAAAATACTATATACAAATAATACTAATATTAATGATATTAACATACTAATATTAATGAAAAACATCTCCAGGTTACGTATGTAACCATGGTTCCCCGAAGGGAATGAGACGCTGTGTCCGAAGACACTCAGTGCTCTGAATCACATGTGTAATCAGTCCAATGGAAGGGCGAGACGTCATAGGCGGGTGACGTAACGACCAGGAATCTATAAAGGCACGTGAGGTGGAACCGGCTTCAGCTTCAAGGAATGAAGCAAGCGCTCGCAGGGATGCCGGAAGTATGGCTCTGAGACGCAGCGTCTCGTTCCCTTTGGGGAACCATGGTTACATACGTAACCTGGAGACGTTCCCCTTCAGGAACTCGAGCTGCGTCCGAAGACACTACGGGAACGAGAATGCCCACGCCGCCAGACTTGCAAATCCCTGTCTAGTGTGGAAGAGCACAGCTAAGACAAGAGAACAGAAGAGCCAGAAGTGGCTCGCATATCAAGGCCATAGAATCTGATGAAAGTGAGGGGCATGGACCATCCTGCTGTGTTGCAGATGTCCTGCATAGATACACCTGCTAGGAAGGCCTTGGAGGCCACAATACTTCGGGTCGAGTGAGCCTTGACTCCCAGTGGTGAGGGGAGATCAGAGGACTCATAGGCAGTAGTAATGGCATCAACTATCCACCGACTGAGGGTCTGCTTCGTAGCAGGCAGACCTCGCTTAGGGGGACCATAGCATACAAGGAGTTGGTCCGCCCTCCTCCACAGGGCAGCTCTGTGGATGAATGTGTCCAGTCCTTGAGGGTAGAGAAACACTTTGGCCATGCCGGGCGCAAAGACTGAGAGGGCCTGAAGATCCCCAACTCTCTTTAGAGAAGTAATAGCTAGAAGAAAAGTAGTCTTAATTGTCAGGAAGCAATCAGAGATTTCTTCAATAGGCTCAAATGGAGACTTACAAAGAGCTTCTAGCATGACAGCCAGGTCCCACGTGGGGACGTGAGATCGTACTAGGGGCCTCAGCGTATAACTAGGGGGTGTCTGCCCACTGACTGACCACCAAGAGGGGCGTGGTAGGCCTCTATAGCCACCACGTAGACCTTCAGGGTGGAGTGGGTCAACCCAGCAGAGAGACGGGTCTGCAGGAACTCCAGCACTGTACCAACCGGGCAGTTAACTGGGTCGAGCTGACGATCTCCGCACCAAGAAGTGAAAAGTTTCCACTTCAAGGCATACAGTTTCCTCGTGGAGGGAGCTCTAGATTGGAGGATGGTCTCAACAACTTGAGTTGAGAGACCAGAAGCTACTAGTTGTGCCTCCTCAGGGGCCACACCCATAACTTCCACAGCTCCGGGCGGGGGTGAAATATTGTGCCCTCCGCCTGTGACATGAGGTCCCTCCTTACGGGAATCTCCCATGGAGAGACATCGAGAAGGGAAATAGTAGCAGACGGACCCGTCCCGGCGCACTCTCTCCAGAACTCCCGGGAGCAGAGCGATCGGGGGAAAGGCGTACAGACGAAGCCTCGGCCAGGTATGTAGCATAGCATCTAGCCCCAATGGAGCTGGATGAGTCAGAGATAACCAGAGGGGACAGTGCGATGTCGTCTGAGTCGCAAAACAAGTCCACCTGAGCCTGGCCAAAAATTCTCCATATCTGCTTCACCACCTTGGTGTGAAGCCTCCATTCCCCGGGCCTCGGCCCCTGCCTCGACAGGATGTCTGCTCCCATATTCAGATACCAAGGAATAGGCACTACTCTCAGTGACAGGATTTTTTCCCTGGGACCACACAAGGATCTGGTGCGCCAGCTTGTACAAGGGGCGCGAACACAGGCCTCCTTGGTGGTTGATATAAGAGACCACCGCCGTGTTGTCAGTGCGCACAAGCACATGGCGATCTCTCAGGTCCGGGAGGGAGTGTTTCAAAGCTCGAAATACAGCCAACATCTCTACGCAGTTGATGTGCCAAGTGAGATGGCGACCACTCCACAGACCGCGGGCACCACTCATGACCACACCCCAGCCGGTGAGGGACGCATTCCCTCATGTGAGCACTCCCTCATGTGAGCAAAAACAACATCTTGATTTCGAACCGTCATCTGCTCCGATTGAGCTAAAATCAGCCAATCGTCGATACAATTTAGTATGTGGATGCCCTGGAGTCGCAGTGGAGCCAGAGCGGCATCCACACACTTCGTAAAGGTGCGGGGTGAGAGTGCTAGGCCGAAAGGAAGAACTCGGTATTGGTAAGCTTCGCCCCTGAAAGCAAACCTCAGGAATTTCCGGTGAGTGGGAAGGATGGAGACATGAAAGTACGCGTCTTTTAGATCTATCTTAACCCTCTGAGGTCGATTAACGCGGATACGCGTTTTGAGGCATCTTCTCCTGATCACACCGAAAATAACTTAAATTACACTTTCAGTTTTGATCTTACAGATAAGAGCAATACATCAATTGCATCTGTAAAGGGTCTACTTTTATTTGTATACACACATAATAACAACAGAACTTTGTGCATTTATAAAATAAAGAAAACAAACAGGGTGTGCTATCTGCCGCCTTGGTTTGCGTGATCTTTATTTAGAAACGCGTCATTAACAAACCAGTCCTCGGATCTGATGTGAGACACAACTTGCTTGATGGTGAGCATTCTGGACTTCAGTTTCATGACTGAGCGATTCAACTGACACAGTGTGGGAAAGACCCCGTTGAATGGTGGCGGAGGAGCGCCGAACTGAATGCGATAGCCTTTCTCTACAGTGTGCAGGACCCAACAAGATACATTTGGCAGTAGATTCCACGCTGCTAAATAATCTACTAAGGGAACCAGTTTTCTCGAGACTGACCTCTGGTGTATTTGTGACTGCTAATTTGGTGCCCTGAAACGGAGGACCGGCAGGAGACGGCCGAACTAGCTATTCTGGAGACCTCCGAAGGGGTAGCGAGCCCCCCATGATCCTCAGGTCGGGCTTCAACTGCGCAGCCCTCGATCCAGAGAGCCGCTGACCTCGGTCCCGTTGCGGGGGAGCATGAGAAGGGACGCTCTGTTTTTGTTGTTCGCTGTATGAGGAGGAGGTATGTGGTGAGAGCTGCTCCCGCCCAGCACCCCTAGAGCTAGAGAGCGGCGAGGGAGGAACCGCAGGAACGCCGCCGCCTGTTTACGGGCCTCCTGGTACCTGTCGATGACGGAATTGACGGCGTCGCCGAACACGCCAGAAGGCGCAAGCGGGCCGGCGATGGAGGAACCACAGGAATGCCGCCGCCTGTTTACGGGCCTCCTGGTACCTGTCGATGACGGAATTGACGGCATCGCCGAACAGGCCAGGAGGCGCAAGCAGGGTGTCCATAAGGAAGACCTTGTCCTTTTCCTTAATATCTGACAAGGTTAACCACAAATGTCTCTCTGCTGCCACTAGAGCTGCCATAGACCGCCCAATGGCACGGGCGGTCTCTTTGGTGGCACGGAGAGATAAATCGGCAGTCCTCCTAAGCTCTGCTATATCATGTTTTTTTATTTCTTCGCCTTCATCTAGCTCCTTATGCAGGTCAGCTTGGTACGCCTGTAACACCACCATGGTGTGCAGACACACACCAGCCTGACCTGCCGCCGTATACCCCTTGCCCACCAGGCTAGATGTTGCACGTAACGGCCTGGAGGGCAATGCCTTTAACGCCAAGGGACAGACGCTCGGGGCATCGCCTTATAACCATGATCACTAACCCCCGCCACGTTTGCATAATGAGAGGAAACGGGAGTAAATAGACGTGCTGAATATGGTCTCACCCACGACCTCGACACCTCAGTGTGGAGATCGGGGAAAAAACGGTAGGCTCCGGCGCGGAGGTGGCAGTTTACTCCGCAGAAAGTGCTCATCTAATTTGCTTTTCAGCGGTTCAGCTTGTTTCTCGGCTGGCCAATCGATATTTAATTTAGCTACGGCATGAGTGACCACCTCCAATAACTCCTCATACTGTGCTGTGTGAGGGGGCGAATCCTCACCGACGCTCTCAACATCAACCTCCGCGGAGGAAGATAGGCAGAGCATCGAGCCCGTTCCCCGGGGGGAGGAAACCGCAGTGCGGGCTTCCGATCCCAGAGAGCGGGCACCGGATCTGGCGGGTGAGGAAGGAGATAGGGGCTCGCCCGTCTCCATTCCCTCCGCCAAATCCATTTGCGAACCCCACGAATGCAGCCGCCGCTCAGCCTCGGCTGAAGCGGGACCAGCACTGCGAGGAACGCTGGAGAAGGCTCCCTCCTCAAAGAGAGTCTTCCGGGAGCGAAGCGAGCACAATGACATTCGTTCACAATGCGGGCAATCGGCTCCCTCAAGAGCCGATGCCACATGCTTCGCACCCAAGCAAACAACGCATATACTGTGTGTATCCCCACTCGTAATATAGCGAGGGCAGGGAGGAACAGCCTGAAACACTGCTCACTTTTGCCCTTATGCTTTATTTTCTCTGTGGCTGTGGACATTGCGCTTATGACTTTCTATTTTGACAGACAACACCAAATAAGACTCACAACAGAGATATGACTGACACAACACAGAGCGCTTCGCTGAAGGACAGAAAGCTGAAGCCGGTTCCAACTCACGTGCCTTTATAGCTTCCTGGTCGCTACATCACCCGCCTATGACGTCTCGCCCTTCCATTTTACTGATTACACATGTGATTCAGAGCACGGTCACGCTGGGGGCATTCCCGTCGTGTCTTCGGACGTCGCTCGAGTTCCTGCAGGGGAACTATCATTAAAAATGTTATTTATAACACCAATACGGTCCTATATAGCTTTTCAAAGCATGGTTCTATATGGAACCCTATAAAAAAAGGTTCTTTTTAGCACAAAAAAATGGTTCTGCTATTGTTACTGTCATGTGTATGTTCCTGTTTGCCCTTTTTTGGTCTTCCTGTTCCTGTCGTAATTATGTTTATGTGATTCCACCTGTGTTTCCCTTGATTAATTCCCTCGTTTCCTCCCTTGTTTCTTAAGCCCTGTGTTTTGATGTCTCGAGGGTCGGCTGTTAAATGTCATCCCAGAGTTCCTGTGTGTGTTATCCTTTGTTCATTTGAATTAAATCCTAGTTGAAGTGTTCTCCTGCGTCTCCTCGTTCCTTCCTCCCTGAGTGACTGTGACAGTTACAAGCCAAAAAAAACTTTTCTGGTACTGTCACTGGTACTGACCATGACAGAACAGCCAACCCCAACTGAAGTAAGCGACACCTTTTTCCCCCGTTTTTTCCCATTTTTCAAAGTGTTTTTGTTTTCCGTTTGTTTTTCCCCTGAGACTATGGAGAAACGAGCAATGTTCATCGCCGTGGCTCAGGCGAGCCCCGACCCTGTCAGCTACATGAGGGGGAAACCCTCGTGACGCTGTTCCGGATCGGGATTACTTACCATCGCCCTGTGGAGCTCATAGACACCACCAACCTCGACTGGAAGGAGGCAGTCATCCGGTGTCTGGAGAGCTTCCGATCCTGATCCGGGACTCCTCCGCCAGCCATTCCTCAGTCAAGTCTGCCGGCCGCGGCTTTCTCCAGCCCGCCGGCCGTTCCAAAGTCTAGTTCCGAAGATCCTGTGGCATGCCCACTGGCCATTCCCAAGTCAAGCCCGTCGGTCGTGGCTCACTCCCACCCAGAGCTCGCTCCAGTGTCGGCTCCAGCCCTAAGTTCACTCCAGTGCCCGCTCCTCGAAAGCGCCTTGCTGTGCCTGCTTCTCCAGAGCGCCCTCCAGTGCAAGCACCTCGTTAGCGCTTCCCAGCTTCCCAGTGTAGCACAGGGGGAGGGCTCCTGATTCCTCGTTTAGCCCAGGAAGGGCTCCTGCTCCCCAGTTAAGCCCAGGGAGGGCTCCTGATTCCTCGTTTAGCCCAGGAAGGGCTCCTGATTCCTTGTTTAGCCCAGGAAGGGCTCCTGATCTCCAGTTAAGCCCAGGGAGGGCTCCAGTTCCCGATTATAGCCTACGGAGGGCTCCAGTTCCCGAGTATAGCCCACGGAGGGCTCCAGTTACCGAGTATAGTCCACGGAGGGCTCCTGTTCCTGAGTTTAGCCCAGTGAGGGCTCCTGTCCCCGTGCTTAGCCCAAGGAGGGCTCCAGTCCCTGAATCCCCTCCAGAGCGCCATCAATTGCCCGCCTCCAGAGCGTCCCCAGGATTCCTAGTTTTCTCCAATAAATTTTTTTTGGGCGGGCATATACCCGTTGCCGAGCCAGCTAAGGCCATGGAGGATCCGCCATGCCTCCTGAGTCCACTGATCCGCCATGGCTTCCTGAGCTCACTGATCCACCATGGCAACCTGCACTGCCTGCTCCGCCATGGCCCCCTGAACTCCCAGATCCACCCGGAACGCGCCGTCCGGTAGGGGGGCGATCTGTCACGTGTATGTTCTTGTTTGCCCTTTTTTGGTCTTCCTGTTCCTGTCCTCATTATGTTTAATTGATTCCACCTGTGTTTCCCTTGTTTCCTTGTTATGTTGATTAATTCCCTCGTTGCCTCCCTTGTTACTTAAGCCCTGTGTTTTGACGTCTCGAGGGTCGGCTGTTAAATGTCATTGTTAAATATCAATGTTAAATGTCGTCTCCTCGTTCCTTTCTCCCCGAGTGACCGTGACAGTTACAAGCCGAAGAACCCTTTTCTGGTACTGTTTAGAACAATTTTTCTTAAGAGTGTAGCTGTGAACATTAATGTATATCACATACTGTATATAATATAAGGTAAAGAGTGAAATAATAATGGCTAGACTATAATTTTAAGTATTAGATACAACTAATATCATATGTTTTATGTTTTATGTTTTCAGTTTGCAGAGAAAATCTTGCGGCAATAACCAGTCACATTTCCTGTGGCTCTGTAGCGAATCAGCTCATGGGAAATATGAATAATTAACCATAACTAGTTATAATTAACTATTCATATTTTAGATCCACTGTAGATATTTAGCTGACCACACAGGGTCAACCGTCTTGTCAATTCTAAGAACGTTAATTTCCTGGTTAAAGGAAATAACTTTCTTACTGTACAATTCTATAAGTTTGTAACGTAAATCTGCATGATTATTGACTCCGGTTATGAGTAAACAATGAACACGTCAAGTGTGATACAAGTAAGGTTTTATTAACTACATAAACACTTAAACTAGTCTAACATACTACATAAACACATTAAGCCGGTCTAACATACACATACACACACACACACACACACACACACACACAGTTGGTATAGGAAAGGGTTAAAGTTTAACTCAGCATAGAAAGAGGCATAAAGAATGGATTTTATGGAACACTTTGCATGTATATTCAACAGATCAAAGCCTTCAGGGATACGTCAGATTCTGAGTTCAAACACACCTTTGTAAAAAGGTGTAACTGATACTTAATGTATCAATTAATAAGACTAAGTTTGATACTTAGCGAGTCTCGGCGGTCTGAAAGAGATTCCTGATGCAAATCTTAAAGCTTCCCGTAGATCTTTGCTGAATTCGGGTCGATGAGAAGAACCAGTTTGAGTCAGTGTCACTTGATGAATGGAAAGGACTAGGCCGAAGAAAAGGCCTGGCACAGATGCTTTGGTATCCTGAAGCGTTTTTCTCACATCTTCATCTTTGCTTCTGACCGAACCACCGACTGGGGCGGGTCTCTTGAAGTGTGGCCTTTAAAGCCTGCAGAGATTCACGCCTCTCAAGATGGGCTTGCCCAATGGGGAAGTCCGGAATCTCAAGTGGGAGTTCTGCGTTTTTATGGCCCTTTGTCTCTAAGCATGGTATTTTGCATATGTAATTCACTTGAGTGTTGATGCAGAAATTAGTAATGATTCTTAGAACATCCATATGTTGCAGAGGTATCAGCATGTAATATGCACTCTCAGTTAGATCATCCGAAGACGAATTCATAGATACTAGACATGGTAGAGTTACTTACATGAATGAGTGGTTTATCGTAAGCATGAATAAAAATAGTCTATAATACAACAGATTAAATACAACACAGCAATAATATACACAATGGCCTGAAGAAAATGGGTGTTCATTCAAAGAAGGTTTTCCTATTAATTAATTAGTAGAACAGTCCATTTCTCCTGTGCATTTGTACCCCTTGTTTCTGGAGAAAACAGAATGAGAGCCGGCTCGCATTCCACAAGGTTGTAAATGTATCGGGTTACCATGAAACCAGGGTCTTGTTCGGCGTCCTGGGGTGTTACAAAGTATTTGTGAAATCTAGCTAACAAAATATATATTGTGTGTTGGAGTGTTCCAGACGCTACAGCTCTGAACAACATTATGGAGCTAAGATGGGAGATAGCCACCACACTTCTCAGAGAGTCTGGTATATTTTGTGATTAAACTACTAACAAGTGAAATTTCTTACAAAAATCAACTTTTAAAATCATAAAAAAATTGTCATGTATTATGATAGTGTCACAGTTTAGGCACAGGAGAAAAACTAGAAGTGGAGAGGATCTAAGTGCAGGCAGTCCTTTAATAAAACAAAGATCCACAACGGAATAATCTAAAACAGAGAAAACATAAGAGCTTTGCACTAATAACACAGGGCACACTATTTAATCTATGTGTCAAGATTGTGGAGAGCGAAAGCCTACCTGTGTGTGCAATGCATGCTCATTAGTAAATGCCTGCATTTGGGTTCCAACTCTCTATTAGTCTGCTATTTCCTAATATAATGGCAGGTTGGTAGAGATAGTTCACCCAACAATGAAAATTTACTCACCCTCCACTTGTTTGATAAATGTTAGAACCTCCCTGTATAAGAAACATAGGGGGAACAGAATCCGATAGTGAGTCTGTTTTTCTAAAACTGTAATTCCTACAAGTTCAATCAGATCAATATCCAATACAACTCAAATTTGACATTTTAAATGTGATCATCATTTAAGTGATTGTTTTATATAAAAACATAATTATGCAAGCTAATGATGTAGTTGAGTAATTTTGCAGTAAATAGGTAACACATACCTCCAAAAGCACAGCATAACATATTACTGTATTATATATTTTATATACACACACACACATATATATATATATACAGTGGGTACGGAAAGTATTCAGACCCCCTTAAATTTTTCACTCTTTGTTATATTGCAGCCATTTGCTAAAATCATTTAAGTTAATTTTTTTTCCTCATTAATGTACACACAGCACCCCATATTGACAGAAAAACACAGAATTGTTGACATTTTTGCAGATTTATTAAAAAAGAAAAAATGAAATATCACATGGTCCTCAGTATTCAGACCCTTTGCTGTGACACTCATATATTTAACTCAGGTGCCGTCCATTTCTTCTGATCATCCTTGAGATGGTTCTACACCTTCATTTGAGTCCAGCTGTGTTTGATTATACTGATTGGACTTGATTAGGAAAGCCACACACCTGTCTATATAAGACCTTACAGCTCACAGTGCATGTCAGAGCAAATGAGAATCATGAGGTCAAAGGAACTGCCTGAAGAGCTCAGAGACAGAATTGTGGCAAGGCACAGATCTGGCCAAGGTTACAAAAAAATTTCTGCTGCACTTAAGGTTCCTAAGAGCACAGTGGCCTCCATAATCCTTAAATGGAAGACGTTTGGGACGACCAGAACCCTTCCTAGAGCTGGCCGTCCGGCCAAACTGAGCTATCGGGGGAGAAGAGCCTTGGTGAGAGAGGTAAAGAAGAACCCAAAGATCACTGTGACTGAGCTCCAGAGATGCAGTCGGGAGATGGAAGAAAGTTGTAGAAAGTCAACCATCACTGCAGCCCTCCACCAGTCGGGGCTTTATGGCAGAGTGGCCCGACGGAAGCCTCTCCTCAGTGCAAGACACATGAAAGCCCGCATGGAGTTTGCTAAAAAACACCTGAA
>JADLZM010037991.1:30379-50137 GCA_018148995.1 Sinocyclocheilus maitianheensis | reverse complement strand
ATAAATCTGCAAAAATGTCAACAATTCTGTGTTTTTCTGTCAATATGGGGTGGTGTGTGTACATTAATGAGGAAAAAAAACGAACTTAAATGATTTTAGCAAATGGCTGCATTATAACAAAGAGTGAAAAATTTAAGGGGGTCTGAATACTTTCCGTACCCACTGTATATATTCATGCCAATAACCTATTTTTAACTGAGATTGAGAAGCACACACAACAAGAAAAAATATACTTGTTAGAGGTAGAATGACGTTGTACATTTATTTGAATTCATATTTCATACATATAAAGCACAGTCAGCAAAGCCTTCTAAACCTTCAAATCGATCCTGTGATTAATATCTAAATATATAGTAAATATTATAAGATTACAGAAACAGTGCACGGGAACAGTGGAACGAGCACACGTGCATGCTCTGTACACTGTTTGCATAGCTGGAACGCTAAACTAAGGGGAAACATGGGGGGAACAGACTTCGACACAACACCGGCCAATATATCGCATATATGGATGCTGCAGGTGGCGTATCATTTAAAGCCTTTTCTTACAGCGAATGGAATAATTAAACATGTTCTTTAGAACATTAAAATATAATTCTAAGGAACATCAAATTGCTTTTTGAGGTTAAAATAACAATTTCTTTCAATGACTTTAGTATGAAAATTAGAGATTGTACCGTACAGAAATTGAAATCTACAGATTACACTAATAATCGACCTATGCTAATACACACTAAATACGCGTAGTCACGAAATGTTGATGTTGTTAAAAACATGAGGACAAAGTATAACAATAAAAATGTGCATGGTTTGACGTGATCTGAGCTAACTTTGTGATCGTCAGCATTGGTAGTGCGATTTATTGGTAGTGCCTTTTTTTAGTTGGTCACAACAAAACTGGCAGACATACTTGTTACTTGTTACTTGTTCAGATGACATTTTCAGGTGAAAGTTCTTATTTTTGACATACTTTCAAGACGTAGGCTACTATCTGTAATTTCAAAGTACAGTGAATATCCACACTGGTGTCTTGACTGAGGCCCACACATACATCTCAAAACATTAGATTCATCCACGCTGAGGAGCCACGCCGATGCACAACCCACGTAAAGAAGATAATTCTACAAATAACTGCAATTGCAGGTTTCAAACAGAGATGGCGACAAAGAGGCAAAACTTAAAGACTGCAGCTTTTTTTTTAAAAGCGCAAATACTCTACATCAGTGTTCAAATCTGTCTCCTTACCTTGCACCATTTCGAAACTGTAAGCTCATTATAAAATACAGCTATCGATTGTGATTTTGCTTGAACAACACATCCATAAACAGAAAGAAGAAGACCTGGCTACTATATGGCATACATGTTTGGTGGAGCGTTTATGGCTACTTTTAACCGGTGATGTTCGAAACGTCAATAATCGCTAACATCAGGGGAATCACCTACTGTGGAGAGCAGTTTTTCTAATTCTGCTTTGTGATCTGATCTGACTGAGCAATATCTCAACATCAGTAACGTTGACAGTTACGTTTTCATTTCATCAGAACAAAAGCGACATATATTTCATACAACTTTCTGCTGTCTGCTCCCACCAGTCTCTCGGTGCAAATCAAACCTCATACACTGATTGCATCTCATTTCACCTACTGTAAACAAACATGTATCAAAATGTGTCCCACAGAGTAACATGATTGTTTTCAATAAGGGCATCTTTGTATGCTGTCAACCTTAAAACAATTATGCTTTTTACTCTTACATGCTTCTGCCTTTGCAGTCCAATGAGTATATTTATATTGTTATCCAATCAGTGCATTACATATAAACAAGCATAGCTGCTAAAAAGAGAAAAAAAACTATTGAAGCCAACTTTGAATGCAAAAAAAAATTATTATTGAATTTGAAAATAAAAATCATTGTGACAGTAAACACTTCTACAATATTACAAAAAATATATATTTCACATACTATTAATGTGTAATTTTCATAACATCTATTGCAACACAACCATTTTTAAAGGGGTCATATGATGCATTTTCCTTTCTCTTTGGAGTGTTACAAGCTGATTGTGCATAGATAAGATCCCTGAAGTTGCAAAGACTAAAGTCTCAAAACCAAAGAGATATTCTTTATCAAAGTTAAGACTCTGCCACGCCCCCCTAAAACGGCTCGTTCTAACACGCCCCCACATATTTACCTCACTATGTGGAAATATTTGCATAATGCGGCCCAAATATTCACGCAAAGAAAGAAGGCATGGTTTCAGTAACCACAGTTAGTGTTGAAGCAGCCATGTCAGGGAGACTCTGTGTGTTTCTAGGCGAAAGCAAAAGCACTTTATTTGGCCTTCCGAAAGTAGATGCATTTAGGAATCTTTAAGATTACTTACAACAGAATAGCAATGCATTTTATGGACGACCATTTCGTGAACCTAGGAGAGGAGGTAATTCTGACTTTGCTATGACAATCTGGCACTTCTGAATCAGCTACTGTTTTGTTATTATTTTAAGTATTTGCTATTGACTGTTCAAATGCGGAGTTTTGCGCATCGTGTGTGTGTGTGTGTGTTAGAGAGAGAGAGAGAGAGAGAGAGAGAGAGACAGGGTCACAACCGTCTTAATCCATGGCTTGTGTAATGCAAACACATACCAGCTTCATCACTCTGTCTGTCACGCGATTCTGTTCCCCTTTCAGGCTCTGTCTTTACATTTATTTTGAAAGATGAAGCTCGCGATTATGGTAAGGGGCGTTACATTTCTGCCGCGTGCTTGTGGTGTTCTGCCAATCACAATGCATTGGGTCAGCTGGCCAATAAGAGCAGACTGTGCTTGTCGGAAGGAGGGACTATATAGAAAACGAAGCGTTTGAGAGAGGCGGGGCATATAGGACCTACAATAATGTACAGTATTTGAAAATGAATGTGTTTTTTGAACATTAAAGCATGTCAACATATTCTGATACACCAAATACACAAAATAATAATCTTTAAAAAAGCATCATATGACCCCTTTAACACTAATAATAATATGGAATATTTATTTGGCACCAAATCAGCATATTGGTGATTTTGTGCTAAAGAAATAAAAATAAAAATTATTTCACAAGGATCATGTGGTGCTAAAGACTTGAGTAATGGGTGCTGAAAATTCAGCTTTGAAATCACAGTATTTTCTTTTATATAGAAAACAGTTTATTTAAATCTAATTAACATTTCATAATTAATTATGTTTATTATTGCTGTTTTACTATATTTTTGATCAAATAAACTTTTCTTCTTTCAAAAACATTAAAAAAAAATTGGTATTTGAAGCTAAAAACAAACTGCTACAAAAAGAACTGCGGCTCCATACAGAAAATAGTGTTTAGGGCTGGGTATTGTTCAAACATTTTCAAACCGTTTACGATACCTTGACTTCAATACTGGTTCCTGAATTATACTTTATTTTCGATAACAATTTTATGAAATCCGTTTTAACAAGATCACATTACAAATTACCTCAAAATTTAGCTTCATTGTTTCAGTTTGTTGAGGTTTTTACAGACTCAAAGACTTATCTATCTCCTGAGCCCCTGCACAAAGGAACAAAAAAGCACAAAGAAAAAAAATGTAACCAACACAATAAATCGATGCAAATTGTTTTAACAAAGTTCAAATCATTTTCAGTTTCTAAATTTTTTAGGCTACATTTACACTAGTGCATTTTTGTTTTAAAACGCATAGCTCAGACAGAGGTTACTGTCATAACTTCAGTTCCCTGAATGAGGTATTGCGAAGCATTCACAGTGTGAACTCCTCCTCTTCTCCAAAAATCCTGAAACCTTATAGGATAATACCAGTACAATAAAATGGCCAATTGTCGCTAATTATGCAAATCACATGCAAATACTGACAAGCCTGCCTGCAGTATATAATGCAGTGAGACCGACAATTGCCTCAAAATCTAAGACTAAATGCTTGCACTACTGATCGAGTAGCGAGCACAATGCACTTTGCAATGTCTCGTTCCCACTCTCAGGGAACCGAGGTTACGAAAGTAACCAAATATGTTTCCTTTCAAGCGTTCACTCTACATTGTGAAGTATTCACAGTAGGAACAGTATACAATCCCGCCGTGAGAGCGATGATGATCGGCCTGAACCAAGGGATAAGACCACACCAAGCATGGGGTAGAACAACACACAATTCCCAACTAATAGTGATGCCGCTAGGAAAGCCTGCAGCTGTTAGGCGGAGCTAGACAAATAAACCTCTTAACTCAGGTATACCAAATTAGCATATCTGGCCAGAATAAATGAGCGGATGCACTGAATACAGGGCAGACACAACAACACTAAGCAAGGTAGCTCTGTGCAACTTAACAAAAAGCACATATAAAGATGTGCATAGGCCAGCACAGTGTCAACAGCTATAAGCGGTAACAAACTGTCCCCTGAATTGCAGCATAACAATAAACTAGAAAAATAAGTGAGGTTAGTCACTCACCGAAAGCACTTGAGATGTCAAGGATGGCACATCCAACTTGTAAAACTTGGCAAAAGTATTATGCAAGGAGCAGCCGGCTGTAGATGTGCCTTTAGACCAGGCCCCTGAAGAAGCAATAGCCCTCGTCGTATGGGCTCTGATGTTGAGAGGGTATTCCTGTCCCTGGCTCACATAAGCCAACACGATAGCTTCCACATAAACCTTTAGAATAGTTATCTAGCCTATGCTGCTGAAAACGTAAACGTCTGACACAGGACAGCTCGCCGGGCTGATATCTCTATCACATCACCTTTTCACAAACTGTCCATTTAAGTGTGTACAGACACCTAGTAGAAGGTACACAAGAATCAGTGAGCGTGTCAAGCACATGAGGATCAAGGTTGCTTCTAGGACCCCTGAAGTAGCCACACATGAAGGCTCCACAGCTCTGGGCTGGGGTACTATATCGAGCCGTTTGCTTAAGATAGCAGTTCCCTTCTGAGGGGAATTCACCAAGGGGGAGCCACCAGCATCTCCCTGAGGGCCGGAAACCAAGGTTGATTCGGCCAGTTTGGGGCAATGAGGATCAATGAGGGCAATTGAATGAATGAATGAATGATGCATTTATATAGCGCTTTATTGTGTATTGTTGTACACCCACAGCTCTTTACAATCATGTGGGGGGGTCTCTCTTCAACCACCACCAGTGTGTAGCATCCACTTGGATGATGCGACGGCAGCCACAGGACAGCGGCGCCAGTGTGCTCACCACACACCAGCTACAGGTGTAGAGGAGAGAGAGTAATAGAGCCAGTCAAGTGGATGGGGATTATTAGGAGGCCATGATTGACAAAGACCAGGGGGGCAATTTGGCCAAGACAATGGGGTTACACCCCTTCTCTTTACGAGAAGTACCGTGGGATTTTTAATGACCACAGAGAGTCAGGACATCGGTTTAATGTCTCATCCGAAAGATGGATGAGACGTTAACGGTGTATCTTCCATAACACCAGAGGCAAAATCTTCCCTGGAGGGAACAAATAATGTCTGTCTCTTGGCCAGCATGACGTCAGAACATCCCCCATCAACGGGGAATGAGACAGTAAAAAGAACTGCGGAAAGTGTGTGTTGTTGCTCGTCACCTTTGCCCTCCCGAAGTCGTCCCAAATCAGCCTCCACTCCCCGTGAGGAATTCCGTTCCTCGAAAGCATGTCTGCTCCGTGGTTTAGGAGACTGGACATATGCACCACTTTAATGGAGAGTAGATGATGATCTGCCCATAATAGAAGACTCGCAGCTCTGGAGTCCAGAATCGGACGGAGTGCCCCATCTCTCTAAAAAATTAGCGGCTGTAAAACCCGCTCTCCAGCTCGCTCAGAGGGACTCGCTCTGTTGCTCCTTTTGCGAGCAGGCTGTGAACGTCCTGTCTCAAAACGGGTATTTTGAGGCAGTGTCATTGATGAAACCACGCTGTTGAAACTGGGAGGTCTGCATCTGAACTGGACGGAATACCCGTATTCTATTTTGCTCTGCACACAGTGCAAAACACCTGGAATAGCTCTTCCACTTTTCTAGGAACTGACATAGTGGGCGAATATCACTGGTCGCTATCGCTTGCAGCGATGTTCATAGATTGACGCCCTGTCCCTGCGAGGCTAAACACGCTGGCGGGGAAACAGCTCATGGAGGACAACACTGGGAGGCCGTAACAAGCACAAACAGCAGCTCTGCATTGCTCTGAGGCAGGGTGAGTAGTGGCGTATCGATATGATGAGGCTTGGCATCCGAAGGCCTCGTCCCCATAAGACCACGAGTGATTTTCCTCCGAGTCCTCAAAACACTTGCAGGCAAGTCAGCACAGTGCACGCAGTTGGACTCAGAGAACACGGCCTCAGCATGGGCCAAGCCCAGGCAGGTGATGCAGCGCTTGTGCAGGTCCAGCGGGTCGATGGGGCCCATGCAAATTTGGAAAAACATAGCCATCGGATGCAGTGAAGAAGCTGTCATATCTTCTGGTGCGTATTGAATGATGGCAGCGTGAAGGAGAAGATTCTGAGGCAATTGTCGCTCTCACTGCATTATATACTGCCTGCATGCATGTCAGTATTTGCATGTGGTTTGCATAATTAGCGACAATTGGCCAGTTTATTGTACTGCCGTTATCCTATACGGTTTCAGAATTTTTGGGGAAGGGGAGTAGTTCCCACTGCGAATGTTTCACAATGTAGAGTGAATGCTCGAAAAGGGAACACATGATTACGACTTTGATTGTGATTTTCATGAGATTCTGCCTATTTTCATAACAATACAGGGTGTTTACATGCCAAATGCTACAGAGGTGTGGCGATTAGCTTGATCCAAATGGCTACAAATAGCATATTTCAGCAACATCATATGGCCACAACACACATTAGATTGTGAACGGAAGTTATTACAAACACTAAATGGTGGTTTAGGGTGAGTTTTGAATAAAAGCGTAGTATAAATCTTACAGATTGTCTAATGTAGCATGACACTACGATGTGCATGTGTCACTCAACAGGTGTTTTCGGTCATGTAGTGTAGATGGAGATCTTTCTGTAATGCAGTGGAAACACCAGTAGGGACGAGGATCGTTTTCATTTTCAAACACAATTTTAAAATGAAAATGCACTAGTGTAAACGTAGCCTTACATCTATGGGGTCGGGACGCTTACACACTACAGCCTCAAGTGTTTTTCCTTAATGCCTCACCAGAGTCAATCATTAGCACTTGATTTAGGCACATCAAGCAAGTTGCACATGCTTATTGGCTCACAGATGTTGACAAGATTAACCCCTTAGGTATCAAAATTTGGTACTGAACGACAAGACATTCTTTGATACTTGATGTTATTGAGGCAATTTGGTCGGTGCCTAAGTATCAAACTCGATACCCAGCCCTATTAGAGATAGCACATCAAGTACTTCCTTTGACAAGGGACATAAATTATAAATTGGTTATCGATAATGGGCTAATAATAACTACTACAAACTTAACTATCATGATTTCCAATTTGAAAGCCGTGCTTGTTGCACTTCTGATATGCAGTGGTGCCCTGCTTACATGTGCAGTGTGAACACTGTAACCTGTTAATATAGGATTCAAAATGAAAAATGTGCTGCTTACAAGTTGCATATGTAAGATGTGAAAAATAGGTCTAACTCATTAGCATGCGACCTCACAATTAACCCAGAACTTTTGACCAAAAAACTATTAGAGATGTATCCATCTGATGACACCGGATGTCTGGTCTACAAGTCTACAGTAATCGCAGACTGAATTTAAAAATGACTTAAAAAAAAAAAATTAGTTGACTGAATGCATTAGGTATCAATAACTAACAATTTTACTGCATCTATTAATCATGTAATGTTAATGTATAATATACTATTAAGTCATGTCTGTTCAAAATGCATTAATTAATGTTAATTTATACAACTTAAAATGTTAAAAATATACATATTGTTTATAAACATAAAAAGGTACCGTATTTTACATTGTTAGTTCATGATAATACGATTTAAATCTTAAAGTTTTACAAATAAAATAAAAAATACATAATACATAAAATAAAAAGCTCAAGCAGGATTTAATTTTTGCACACACTGATACAAAACGTTATTTTGTTATAAGACATGGCTAGACAATATTTTCATGATCCGTCAGATATGTTCAGAGAGAGTTTATGCATCTGAAACCTGGAGCAGTACATCACACAATAGTGGCTTCCAGCACCCATTAAAATTCCTGTAACCAGTTAGCCATACAATGCGAATGTACTGATTTAAACTTAAGCCACGTGTTTTATGAAATAACAACCTTCCTTTGATTTATGGACTTACTGATTGTAGCTCTTCAGTTTATTCTCTGCTTCCTACCTCTATCACCTCTGGCTAACATGCAATACACTGTGGCAGATGAAGTTAGTCATTTTACAGTTGTTCCCAACAGTCTGCACACATGCTGGTCCATTGGCTATGAGGTTTCTCTCACATGTCTCTGCTGGAACACAAGACAATGGTTAAATCCAAGCCTCTTCAGCAGAAACCTGCTCCTGGCTAGCTGTCTGGCAACCCTGCTGTTGACAAGCTTATCCCTAAGTATCTCATAATCCAGAACCAGTGTGTTTAAATGGGGAAAGAAAAAGAAAGAAAGAAAAAATCAAATAAAAACAATTGAGTAGAACTGTCATAAGACTATAAGTAGAAAGGGGGAAAGGGGGGAAATGCTCTCAAGCTATTTTAAAAACAGTAAACAGGTGCTTTGTGATGAATCAGAAATGCTTTTCTCTCATGTGCCAAGTCTTTGATGTTTGGATAGCATAGAGCCTTAGGCACATAAGAAAAGCAAAAACTGTTTTTTTTTTAGTTATGCCAACTGAATGCAAATTAGAATAAATTTAGTTAGGGGGAAAATCATTCAAAGTGACACTGGCCATGTCTTTTTGATCATGGCCCATGAAAGGGGCCTTGACAAAACATGAATGTACACCTTTTAAACTCTTTACATCAAAACAATCATCTATCATTAGACTTCAAAAGCCTTCTTAATCTTATATTACAGTCATGAGAGTAAAAGTTTGAACAAAAAATGTTGTTTGTTTTAGAGGAAAAAAAGACAACATTATTGTTGTTCAAATAATAATGTATACTCGATTGCAATTCAAAAACAAAAAACTCTAAAAGTACTGATTAGATTTCCTCTTTTACGTATTTGTCAAAAATAATTCAACGTGCGTTTCACACCATTAAAAAAAGAAGATTTAGATCAGCAGTAATCCAACAGATTACTAAAAATCAGTGATTACTACGAAAGTCCTTAGAGGCCATAGATTATCTTTTTTTTTTTTTCATTTTCTCGTGATCATGGCTTAATTTTCTCGTGCTCTCGACATAAGTTGTTTTCTCATGATCACGGCTTAACATTTCTTGAGATCTTGACTTTACAAAAGTTGTTTTCTCATTATCATGACTTAATATTTTCAATTTTTAAATCTTCAGCAAGTGATGCTTTCCAGATTAAACGATGTTTAACAGACATCTTGCAGATGTACGTGTGCTATCTGGGTATTGCCTAATTTTGCTCTATTTAATCTGTTTCGTCAACAGTTTCAAGTCACAGCTAAGGTGCTGCACATATGAACATGCATTTTTTAAAGGACTTTAGTGAGTCAATGATTCAATTACCCATTCATGAACACATCACTTGCTTCGTTCCTGAATGAATCAGCCGTTCGTCCAAATCAATTTAATTAATGATTCAGTAACAAAGACAGTGACTTACCGCCACCTACTGGAAGTTTTAGTTTCATTTTTAAAGTATCGTTTCAGTTAATTAAATTGTTTAATATTTCTAAATTCAAAATTTTATATTTAAAACATTAATCTCAACATTAATTTATGAATTTAGTTGCACTATACCACTTCTGAGCCTCATTAAATGTCTGAAAATACACCTACATGCCACGTTTGTGTTCTTCTGTGCCTCTGTGGTGCAAATGCGTTTTTAATACTGATTTAATTTGATTGGTAACTTATTCTTCTTATTTTACTTGTTCTTATTGTTTTAATTAGAAATTTTGAAAAAAGCCCATAAATAAAAATGTTTTAATTTGACATAAAATATGACATGCTTTTAATGAAGTTAGAAAAAAATGTCATTAAAGGTAAAAATAATAATAATAATAAATAAGCCTCTGTAAATCACTTTAAGCAGTCAATTAGCACCTTGTAGTGGAAAGGCTAATTTTTGGTATTGATCAGAAGGTGCTCTTGAATTTTTTGACTGTGCTCCTAAATTTCTTTAAAGGGGTGATTCACTGTTTTTTTTCTAGGCTTGATTGTGTTTATTGGGTGCAGACTCGGGCTCCAAATGAATTAATTTACTCAAGATGGCAGCGGGCATACTGAGATGCTTTGGCTTCACTTTTCTATAGTGGAAGGAATAGGAGATGCGTCGTCCATCTTTTTTTACAGTCTATGGCACCAACACAGTCTCTGATTATGAACAGTGCACTGTTTATCAAACTGATCATTAGTCCTGCACAGGTTCTAAAGAAAAGTCAAGCCTGCTCCTTCAGTTCTGTCAGCTTCTTGAATTCAAATTGGTCCACTTGCTTTGCTCCAGGTGATTTACATCATTAATCACAGTGCCTTACTTGCCATGCCTTACTTGACATTTTGTCACACTTCCCCCCCCCCTTCAAAAAGTAGCTTGTCCTCAAGCCCCCTATAGTACATAATCTTGTGTCCAACGGAGCAGTCTCTGCATTTTGTTTGCATAAACTCACAAACTCTCTGGGGACGGGCCATGACCTCTGTCTTTGACAACAAACTCCCAGAACCCCCAAGAGTCACTGAAGCAGACATATCCCCAGTAACAAGGACTGGTCCATAATCTGCAGAAATCGATCATGAGAAGCTCTCTGGTACAGTCTCTAAACCTGAACCATCAGCCACTCCTGGCACTGTGTCCCTTGAAGCTGTTGGACCAGAAGGGGGGACATTGACTCCAACCAGAGCAGATTCTATACCCACAAGAGTTACTGTACCTGGAGCCAACAAGGGATCAGACTCTATATTTATTAATCTTGCTGAATATCCTTCAGACATCCCTGGAGCAGGTCACTTCTGCCTCAAGCCCTCTACAACCTCCAATAAGGCATGGAACTGTGGGTCAGGGGAAGGGCCAGCAGTTAGACCCCAGACTCTAGCATCCACCTGGGAGGAGTTTTCTTCTAATTCTCGTATAAGTTCAAGTTTCACAGTCACATTAATAGCCTACTCTAAAGTCTTTAATTTGGTTGTTCGAAGCTGCACCCTCAAGTCAGTACACCCAATATTTGCTATAAACTGATCTTTTGCTAAAAGGTCTTATGTAGCAAAATCTACAGAGGGATATGCTTTACCCACCAAGCGCTTCAACCCATTACCAAACGTTATGGCTGTTTCACCAGGGGAACGTTTTCGTGATGTAAAGTTCACACGATTCCATTCATCACTATCACAGGGTTGTAGACATTTTGTCATGGCAGCTTTTAAACTCTTATAATAAGCTTTATCATTTGGGGTCAGCCCACTGTATATGTATCTTGCCTTGCCTGATAACAATAAGGACATAAACTTAAGTTTTAATGCCTCATCCCAAACATTTAATTCAGCTGCCGTGTCAAAATGCTCAGACCAATCTACCCATTCACGGCCAACTGATGTAAATATTTCTGGCATAAAAATGGGGTGCTGAAACTGGCTGGCTTTGAAAAGACGTTGTCGGAAGTGAATTAAATATAAAAATATTACACTGCTGCCACCAGTGTAATAATTGTTGAGTTCTGTCTTTTTTCTTTTAACACCGCAGGATAAATTATCTCAAAATTCAATTATCTTTCTGTCACCACCTTTGTTTAACCCGGTTAGGTCCAGGATAAGGAGGCCGTGTAACCACAACAAAAAAGAACAATAGGAATACATTTATTAACACATTACTTAATTTAAGTCTGACTAGGCATCAAACATCAAACAGCAGTATAAAATTCATCAAACACATGCTACACAACCCCATTCTCAATTCATAAAACTCTACTTATTAGTGCATGTATCACTTCACTCTGGCACATGTGTATCAATTATAAATTAAAGAGCACAACAAATGTGAAAAATAACACATGTACTGCTGTGAGTTCTCTACACAAATCTTAAACACAATATACCCCTCCCACATAAATAAACCCCACAATTAATAAAATATTTTTTTACAATAAAACTATATGTTACATATACAAAATATATGATTGTAGAATTACCATAGAATATATAATGATTCAGTTTACATCACCTTCATATATTGAATAAAAACAGAAAAATGCAAAAACACAATGATGCACATTCTTTATTCATAATTTTGATTTGGATAATTCATAAAATTGATTTTTATGTAGAAAAGTTAAACCAAAGAAGAACAAAGTGACTTGAACACACATGACGTCATAATTACGACTTGTCAACTCGTTAATACAAATTTCCCAGGAGGACCTGAATGCACCAAAAGTCGCGGTACCAGTACTGGTGTGTTGTGTTTCAGAATCAAACAATAATTGTATAAAAAATAATTGTTTTAAAAAAAACATTTATGTCCAGATCATGAGAAAACAACCTTTGTTATGTTGAGAAAATTAAGTTATTGTCACGAATCCGGTCCATGGACTTCCGTCCGATCGCCACCAGAGGTCTCTCATCCATCAAATTGACTCTCTCACTACACTGACTGTTGCACGTCACCACGGACTACGTCATGAGGCAAGTCACGCCACAGTTGATCTTCATGAGTTAAGTCAAGTCACAGTTGATCATCATGAGTCAAGTCAAGTCATCGCTGATCATACTGAGTCAAATCAAGTCATCACTGATCCTCATGAGGCAAGTCAAGTCACAGTTGATCATCCAGAGTCCGGTTACTTCCTGTCTCCTGCACTCAGAAGTCTGAGGCCAGTTCGTCTGTACTCCCGACTGGTATCTAGCATGGAGGATCCACTGCTGGTGTCAGCAGTCGCAGCTGGTATCCCCAAACCCACTCATTCTAGCCCACCTGCTCCTGAACTAAGCTCTGTCACGAATCCGGTCCGTGGACTTCTGTCCGATTGCCACCAGAGGTCACTCGTCCATCATATTGACTCTCTCACTACATTGACTGTTGCACGTCACCATGGGCTACATTTCCCATGCACCATTTCACTAATAACACGCTCATCTGAAACCAATCACACACACTACATAGCATCCACTCAGTTCCTGCTGAGTATTGTTTAGCGTGTATCACTGCTATAGCTATTAGCTTCTTTACGGAGCCTGCTTTAGTTTTCTAGCCTTATCTTAGTCTTGCCTTGTCTGTTTCCTCGTGTTCTGATTATTGCCTGTGTACTTTGGATTACCTTTCTCGTCTTGCCCTGTTTGGATACTGTTTGCCACTGCCTGGACCTTTGCCTTGTACCTGGCTTATCTCTCTAGTCTCGCCCTGTTGGATTACGTTCGTCGTCGACTGATCCTCGCTTGTTTACCGGACTGCTCTTGCCTTGTCATCTACATACCAGTTTGCCATTGTCTGACCCATGCCTGTTTCTGACCACGTCTTCTAAATAAAGCTTGCAAATGGATCCGCACATCTCATATCTCGTTCGTCCCGTAACTGATATGATCACGAGAAAACAAGAAAGAAAAAAATATATATACTATATAATTATGCATGGCATCTTAGGACTTCTGCAGATTACTATTTGTTATTAAACAACTGTTTAACTGTTTCATTTTTTAATTAGTACCAGAATAATTTCATAACCAATCTAACAGTGGCTATTGCTGTGCTATTTGGTTGTTATTTTAAGGCTGTGTAGCTATAAATATAGACATTTACAACATGAATGCTTTATGTACAGGTGTAGTGTACTCAGTGCCCATATCTGGCACTTTGAAAAGTTTAGTTAATTTAATGTGAGACATCAGTAACTGGTTAATTAAAAAAATAAATATGTTCTTCTTTTTTTCTGCCCTTAAAGGCTTGGATCCATAATCAAGTCATCAATCAAGCACTGTCGTGTATCCCCCATTTTTGCTCCCTCAAAGCTACTACATGTCATTCTCAATGGTTTTGTTCAATCAGGGGCCCTGACAGCTGAAAGAAAGGGAAACACCTCTTACAAAAAAAACCCTACTCAACTGCCAGCCATTTAAGGAAAATATGAGCTGTAAATTCGGAGCTGTAAATTCAGCTGGGAAGCTGTCAGCATTTCAAATGCACCCACACCCCGGGGTACATTATGTAAAATGTGATCACGATCAATCACGGAATTTATGACATATACAGAAATTTGCTTCTCTCTAAGTGAACTGTGTCTTAGTTCGTCAGAAAGCAGATCTTAGGTTTGCATGCTGTGCATTTATGTATTTATATGTAGTCCAGTAAAACTTGCTTTCTTGATGTTGAGTTAATGAAATAAGGTTATTATGGGGCGATGCAGACTCAGCAGTGTGGACAGAAACTTAATTCCCTTATATAATTAGGGCAATAAAACAGGAACCTTGAAGGTCTGTGAAAATCAAGTGCCATTTCGGTAAATGTCAACGTTCCTGTTCATCAGTCATTGCATTGATTTTTGTTTAGCCTACTTAGATGATGCTCTAATTTTGACAGAACAATTCCTATGGCATTACCGAAAAGCCGTCAGCTCTTCCCATCTTGTTGAACAGATGTTGTACTTTTCATAGGAACTTGATTTAGCTCACCTACCCTCAAAGTAAGTTATGGCCATGAGCCTTTTTATGCCATAACAGTATCCCTGGTGGAAGGAAGAGGATATCTGTAGACTCAGAAGACAGGTTGTAAATCCTAAGTAAGTCTTCAGCTCTGGCCAGTTCCTGAGAGGCTCCACACGACATTGCAGAGCACCTTATTTGGCTAGACTAGATGGGGTGGTCGATCGATGGTAACAGGATGCAGGTCTCTCCGCTTTCAAACAGTGGGCTGGTTTTGTGGTCAGGTTCAATTGGGTAATCAATCGCCAATTTTGCTGGCCCTCATATAAGATGATCCAGAGAGCAGAGATAATCAACACACTGAGTGATGAAGCAGCAGACTACGGCAACTGAAATCTTCCCCATGTTCTCTTTCGGTATACAGTACTGTCATATTGCTTGTGCAAATATCATAAAATGTATGCCACATATGAAAATTGTAGCAGCGGTCAGGATATTTTACGTTTAATGTTCAGTGTAACTTTAGATGTAACAATACCAGAATGTTACACATTCTTTTTTGAACAGGAGGCTAACTAATTAACTTTATTTTTATCACGTTTTAAACATTTAAATATATTTGGATGCTATAAAAATCTGAGAAATAATAATTGTATACTTTCATACTTTAATGTACAGCAGCTAGAAGGCTATAATTTTCAAGAGTAGGATCTCCGTTGAAAAAAAAGGGGGGAGAAGGTTTTTTTTAGGTTTTTTTTAGTAACTTTCTGGTGGTATGTCTAGGTTGGAATTTTGGAGGGAGGGCTGAAACTTAACCTGCCACTAACTATCTCCCTCACAGAAGAACCTGAATGTGTATTTTTCCCCTTTTCTCGCTCTCTCTAAATAGTTTTAGTAAGTTTTTTGATATTTCAAACTGTCACATAACCATAAAAAATCTGAGAAATAATAATTTTATACTTTCATATTTTAGACAGAGAAAATAAAAGGCAGCTAGAAGGCTATAATTTTAAAGATTAGGATCTCCATTGAAGCAATGTGTCCTGCATTGCTCTCACAGGGATGCACATCTACCTCAATTTATTGTTCATTTTTAATTTTTCCATACAGTTGGCAACTTATGGTCATGGTTGAAGCAGTCACAGACACCGTCGTCCCCTACCACTTCCTGGCCCTGGATCCTCCGTCTCCCTTAAATTAATGAGATTGTGTGCCACTTTTATATAATGGTGTTTGTGTGTCACCTTTATATAATGCTGCAATTATCAGATCAGCAGCTTGAATTCTGTGTTGTTCTCCATTCTGCAAGAAACAAGTACAAGCAACTATTAATACCATCCTGCCATGCTACTTTATTGTTGTTCTGTTTTAAGGCTTAAACCCAGATTCATTCCAGTCAACTCAGATCCCATCTTGTTAATTGGAGGATTCAGACAAAGTCTCAGTCCCCATTATCCCCACCATCACAGTTAATCTTGACCCCAATTCTAACTATGCTGGCCCCCTCAGGTGCCGACTTGGCATATTTTTTTACTCTCCCACTTTCACTCAATACAGGACCGAGTGAGGTAGTTCACTACAACAATCTGATTGCCAACAAATCACCTTTGATTCGTAAGTCTATCTACCATTAGATCCCTTAGGGTTAAATTAAACTATATCCCCCCAAAAAGGGTGCTTCTTTAGTGGTAAAATATTCAAAAAAGAACAAAGGAATTAGCAGAAGCTATCAAAAGGAACTTTAGGAAAGTGGATCCTGGGGACCTGGTTGGGGGAGCAGTATTGAATGGTGGCAGCATTCAAAGGGGAACAAATGTCCCAATAGAACACAACCTCAATTTCACAGGTCTAGATGTACTATCCTTTCCAAATAATAGCAACTATTTTCAGCCAAATGTAAGTGTGAAAATATGTGAGAAGGCTTGGATAGAGGTCAGGTGAAACTGCAAAAACTGAAAAAACTTTGTTGCACAGCCATTTTCCATCTCCATGTCCTTGAAAGGTGTGAGACAAAAGCATGTTCTTCAGTTTACAGAACTTTATTGTAGCATAAGGTGGTTTCCAAAGCATATTATCATTTTGGGGGGAAATAAAAAATAATTATTTACTGCATTTTCTCTTCATGTTACCAAAAATGTATTCTTGATCATTATGTCTGTTATCATTCAATATTTCTATTTGACAAATTAATGATCCAGCTGTGGCGAGATTTATTTTTGGCTGGCAGCTCTGGGAATGTCACCGTTTTATCTTCACCATTCCAACAACTTCTTCTTGACTACATTTCTCACTCTCGTTAGATTATTTACAAGGCTTTTGATATTTTCTCTCTTTATCGTTATTTCAAGTCTATAATTCCCGAAGGCCAATGATCTGAGATTCAGTTTCAGGCAGCTTATTTAAACAGAGTATGCGTCTATGCTACCAACTGATACAATTTAATTCTGCAGAATTCAAAATGCCAGTGAGGATTAAGGAACAGCAGAATACACTTCAAAAAGTGTTGCTAAAGTCAACAAAATCAATAATAACAGCACTAATAATATTTTATATTGTAAATGCATTATTATAATTATGGTTGTTTTAAAATCCTAAATAATTCAACCATTACAGCATATTATACTAAAACTACCGAGCAACCATACCAAGCTCTATTTAGCTTGATCAATAAACTGTAGAATTCTGCAAGCACATGAGTTTCAGGCTCAAACAACAAATATTTGGGCGAGGCAAAGTGCTATTTGTCCTTGAGACTTTTCAGCAGTTTCATGAAAAATATACTTCTAAGTACAAATGCTGACCTTGAAAAAGTTAAATGTCACCTCAGCACTGAGTGCTGAGTAGTTTCCTTTTTCTAGAGTCAGTTTCTGTCATATAAATAGATGGTCACAGAGGTTTAAAGACTGATGTTTTAAATGTGAATGAAGCCTAAAATTAATCCATTCCCCTTTTACTACCATGATTCAAGCACACACTCACAGTAGTCACGTGAGGTATTTTATCTTCTTGTAAACTACAGGCTCCTAAGTGATATGCCTAACAGCAGCATTAAGTCATTTGCTTTCATTTATGCCTTCCTATTTTCTGCAAGCTGCTCTCGAATACTCCAATTGATGAGGCCCCTGTTCAACACAGCAAACTGCCAGGACAGCAGACAGCATGGCATTCCTCCCTCTCTAGCCGTTAAACTTCTGAAGCAATGTTAATTTTTAATGGAGAATTGATCTGTGTAAATCAGAGGCAGATAGGGGCCCCTTTCTCAGATAATCTGATAAAGAAAGCTTGCTGTTTTCAGGTATATTTACAACAGTAGCCTGCTGGAGAGGGGTGAGCCCTGTTCTCCTCATCTCCCTGCACCCTAATCAAACTAGCGAGAGGCAGATCAGGGATTCAGTGGGTGTAGAGTGAGAGAGCGAGCGAGGGGTAGGGGTAGGTGGAGTGGGTAATCGACAAATCTATCCTCATGCTTAGCTTGGCTGGCTCTCTCATTTGGTTCAAAGTGGGTGCAGATGGATTTTAGATGGAATGGCCTTTGCAAGCGGTAGCCTGTGTCACACGTCAACAGCATCACAGCTCAGGGATTTAAAAAAAAACGTTATACTTGTGCCAAAATCATCATACTTATCATGATTAACAATCCTTAGTTGCTTGGATACAGTAAAGTATTATAGAATTAATACAAAAGTTACACAGCCATTTGGTCAACTGCATTACATGCCTAGAAATACTGATTATAGCATCATTGTCCCCTTACTGCCACTTGCAGTGCAGTTCTGTCCAACTTGGCTCATTTGGACCTGTGTGGGCTATACACCTAATTGCTCTCTGGTTTGACAAGTGTAATTGTCCGAACCTTACATGTATTACACTGTCATTTCACAGTGAATCAGTGGAAAATTGACTCATGCTCACTTGCGAACTCTCTGACATTTCTCCAGACCTGTTGATTAAGCAAGTGTCATGAACCCGATGATGACTTAATTCCAACAGCAACACAGCTGTTTCTTATTCATTCACATCCTCCTGTTGATCTATGTTTAGCTCCAGTCTCACATCTTTCCAAAATTCTAAAATGTTGCCTGTCATAACCTAAACAAATTACATTTTACCACATATGCTTTCGCTTTTCTTCCCATGCACATGTTTAATCAAAACCACAAAGTTCACAGCAAAGCCTTTTGCACTGTCAGCCAGGGCATTTTAAACTATCAATTTAGCATGTGGTAAAAGGGAGAGAACAAAGGGCAAATTTGAGAAAGGTCAATGAGGACAGGGTCACTGAGATGTGCGTCAGCGAGGGCTCAGATAATAGACCTAATGAAGATGTAATGCACATGGGCATTATGGGTCAAAGCGTGCCCTGCATTAAAATGATGTGCGGCAATAATACTGCAAGTCGGCCAATCATCTTGGTGTATTGACATGTTACGCTGTAAGGACAGCTCTCCCCTTTGAATATTGAATCACACTCTGTTTTCTGTCTCTCCAAGAAAAAGGTCATTGCATGCTCTGAGTGGCATGTCTAAAATTTCATAGACAAAAGCCATGCCATAGCAAAGGAGTCTGGGTATTTTATATTCTAGAGCTTGGAATAAAAATGAAAACACACTATAATAATAAGAGTGGCATGTCTAAAATTTCATAGACAATAGCCCTGGCATAGCAAAAGAGTCTGGTATTTTGCATTCTAGAGCTTGAAATGAAAAGGAAAACAAACTAAAATAATAATAATAATGTAAAATAATAATAGCAATATTGTTAAACAGAATAACTTATGTTATAGCAGCAAATACCATTGTGATTTGTTCTTTTGAAATTTTGTATAATTTATCCATCTTGTTGATCTATTATTGGGCTTCTGCTATGTAGTGCAAGTCATAGGAAAAAGGTGTTTTAGCATTTGTCAGTTCATTTCCATTTGTAACTGCTGCTTTTTCTGCTCCATATTCAGTTTAAATAGAATAGAGGCACAATATCATTCCTATGAATTTTACATGCTAAAAAAGAGTGCATACATTTCCGCTCACTATCCCCCC
>JADLZM010037991.1:5295-22431 GCA_018148995.1 Sinocyclocheilus maitianheensis | reverse complement strand
GGGGCTGTGTGTTCAGCGGCAGGGACTGACGGACTCCTCAGAGTAGAAGGAAAGCTCAACACAGCAAAATATAGAGATAGCCTTAATGAAAACCCTGTCTTTCTGCCCAGACTGGGCAGAAGGTTCACCTTCCAACGGGATAATGACTCTAAACACACAGCCAAGATAACAAAGGAGTGGCTACGGGACAACTCTGTGAATGTGCTTGAGTGGCCCAGCCAAGAGCCCAGACTTGAATCATATCTAACATCTCTGGAGAGATCTGAAAATGGCTGTGCACCGATGCTCCCTATCCAACCTGATGGAGCTTGAGAGGTCCTGCAAAGAAGAATGGGAGAAACTGCCCAAAAATAGCATCATACTCAAAAAGACTTGAGGCTGCAATTGGTGCCAAAGGTGCTCCAACAAAGTATTGAGCAAAGTCTGTGAATACTTATGTACATGTGATATATATATATAATTTTTTTTAATCAATTTCCAAAGATTTAAAATAAACTTCTTTTACATTGTCATTATGGGGCATTGTTTGTAGAATTTTGAGGAAAATAATGAATTTAAGACATTTTGGAATAAGGCTGTAACATAACAAAATGTGGAAAAAGTAAAGTGCTCTGAACACTTTCCAGATGCACTGTATTCAGTCAGTTTATAATGCTCTAATGTATACTATGTTATTGTTGTTTTTCCTGCAGTCAGGTTAATAAAACTGTTCAATTGCAATGTATATATATGTTGTTTTTCTTGGTAACATAATGAAATACAGTGTTTATAGACAATCTTACAGTGAATGAGTAAAAAACAACTATTTATTTGTTAAGATGTATTTGTCTCTTCAACCCCGTTACCATCTTTAACTCTGTTACCCTAGTCTCAACCCCGTCACACCTACATTTTTATTAATTATTTTTTTGAAGTTTATGAAAAAACAATTTAATGTTTGTTGAACTCAGTCTGAAATGCTCAGAGCAATCATAAGAATACTGATTTTAGTTCAAATTCTGAAGTTAAGCCACTTCTTTGATCAAAAATGATGAGGTTGCGGTCACAAAAAGTGCCCATTTCAGTTCAAATTTCATTTTTAGTATAGCAAAAGTGTGCAATGTTATGTAACTTTTATATTTACAAATACTGAATTAGTGTGAGGGACATCTGATTAATAGGAAAATGTTGATTTCATTTCAAATACATTTTATAAACCTATTTAGAGAGCTCCCATAGTGTCCATAACGGGATTGAAGACTAATAGTGTCCATATCTTAAAATAATGACCAATAATAATAGGGATTTGATGCCTGAGGTGGGAAAATATGTTTTTCTGGAAGTTAAATATGTCATTAATGTTGTGGGGTGTTCAGAAAAGTACTACTTTTGGGTAAAAACTCTAAAAATGTGAAAGCCCAAATCGTACCGGTTTCGTGGAATGACTCAGTGGCTGCACACTGCATTGCGATCTTCTTTTTTTCTGTTTTATGATGGGTGGAAACTAGGGATGCAACCATGACTAATTTCATCAGCGTAGTTCGTAACCGACTAATCTACCAAACCCCCATAAGTTGGCATGTCAAGGTATTGTTGTTATTTACGAAGGCAAACGCTTTCATGTCCGGGTTTGAATGCGCTTCATGTGTTTGAAAAGCAAGAAAAGCTTGATATGTACTGCGACTATCTATATACTGTATCATCTATATATATATATGTATTAATTCCACAGGTTTCACAGATCTCTCCACCCCTACCAGTCACTCTGTCAACCTTAAATAATCAACCGATTTTAGCACCTGTATCCATCAAAGCAGAATACATCATGAAACAGCTGGGGATGTGAAAACATATACATGCATCCATGTGGAATATTTTGGAACGGCTCATTTCAACGTTATTCGGCTGCCTACATGTGCTATGCATTAATTCACAGCGACTCAAGAGATGCTATTAGATATCTGTATAGTGTCATTTCATTTCTGTTGACATATACATGTAGTGCACTATGGCACAAGGAACACAATTTACCATAATATTGTTCCCTAAGGAATCATTCAAGCTCATGTAAGTGAGTGTGAAAGAGTTACAATGGAAAATAATATATCATGGCGCATGACCATGTATTAAAGACAGCACGCACTTTGCGACTCTGTCAACAGAAAGCCTATTTTCTACACAAGTACGATCAAAAGACGGGTAATGAATAGAGAGGGATGAGGCTAGGTGTTGGATGCCTTGGGGGAAATGCAATGAAATGCAAGATTACAGAAAGCGTTCACGGCTGATGGAGAACTGGGCTCTTTATCCATTTGGACAAAACGGTGCTGGACATCAGATTAATTAGCTTGCACTCTCACATATCATAAGAGTAATTCAAAGTCCTAATGGAAAAAAAAATAACGTTATCCTCAAGATAATGATGCCTGTGTGAAGGCAATTTGCTAATGATTTTGATTCTGCCCCAATGTAATGTACAACGATTCACCCAACATACGCAATCAATGTATAGCCCGCTTTGGACTCTGCTCGGGGAGACATCTGGCTGTGCTGCTACTGATTAGATCCTCCTGGATTGGTCCTCATTGTGTTGTGCTGGTATGGGGCATTCAGCCAGACCTGAAAGAGAGAGAGAGAGAAAAAAAAATCAAATTCCTTGACTGAAAGGAGGGAACCAACGGTCCATCAAAATTGGAACAATTAACCGCCAAATCTGGAGAAAAAAGATGTGCAGTCAGACCTGTGTCAGTGATTTACAGTCATTCTCATTCTATCAGAGCCGGACACATATTGTTTTATGCAAAACAGTAATTTTTCAGAAATCAATGGGCCTCCAAATGATGAGATATTGTTCAGTCGTATAGTAACATGCATATAGCATATAATGCAGTTTTACTCCAAAAAAAAAAGGTAAGTATAAGTTTTAGACGATTGATGCTGTAAAGTGAGTGGAAACTTGGAATACTGGAATACTCTAGGAATACTAACTTTATTTTATGGAACATACAGTTCATTTTCTCTTATGCCAGAAGTACTGCTGACAGCACAGTTGTTGTTTCTTTCTATAATGACAACAGAAAACAAAGAAAAATGAATTTGATCAGTCTGGACAGCCTATTTGCTGGGTTGTCTCTCTGGAACAACAGAGTAACATGATGCTAAATGTGTCTGTCTGTGTTTAAGGATGAATAACTCATTTCTTGACATTTTTTAATCTGTTTTTATGAAATACCCTCAGTATTCCAATTAAACTGGATCAGTTTTCAAAAATGCATTTCTGTGCCAGTGAAACATTTTGGAAGACACCCCATGTGGTTTATCATGCTTGTCTGAAGCTTAGGATAGTTTAGGATGGACACATGGCCGGGTCTGTAGCAGAGATATTAGCATTTAAATGCAGTGTTTGAAGTATCTGTACTGGCACCTGACCTCACTATGTACTGAGTCAATCAATCTTTGTTTGTTATCATGCCCTTCACGATGAATTGTGTTGAGTGCTCCTCTAAGTTGAACAAAATGAGAGTGTGGTGCTTCATCAGAGAACAAAAAAGTACAACTCCAAAAACAACCCCACTGCGCGACTCACCTTGCAAAAAAAAAAAAGCTTTTGTACACACTGTGCCTTTAGCACAATTCATTTAGATTCGAAAGAATTATACGGTTTCAGTTTTAAACACTGTTCATTAATTCAAAAGATCTCATGCTGATTTGTTTATGACAGAAAATCATGAATAATACATTAATTTTTAGTAAATGCATTTTGATATCTTGTGTCACTGTTCACAGTTGTAAACTATGAATGTTGTCAGGATTATAACAGCTTTGAAGTGTTTTAAATATTTAACTTCACACTTTTGTACTGCAACTCTTTTTTTCACACTCTCGAACCATTTACTTTCCTCTATCTCACATGATGACAAAAAGTACAAATATTAATACTGTGAATTATTATAACATAAAAGTACATTGTGTGGTAATGTTATAACTGAACTGCATCACACTAAGCTTCAAGCTGCTCTTGAGAGACCATAATGATTACTAAAGAATCGAGAAATTCATGTGTTTGATGTAATTTTGAACAACATCTAGCCAAAATGAGTTGTTGTTTTTTTTTTTAGTTTGTTCCAGTGGTTTGAAACCTTTTGCCAGCAAAAGCTTTCCAGAAAACTGTTATTCACATTCAAGCTACTGTTGGGCCCTGACGTGTGCTCCATCTTCGTTGACGTAGAAATATTTTCTATATTTTATTTTACTTTAGCCTATTTCTCAAGAGTTCTGAACTTTTATTTACGAAGAATGAAGGAGAACTTCAAGTATACTGGAGCCTTAAGAAAACGGACCAAACAGCTGGTTGCTATTGATAACCACGTTAACTAATAATCCCTTTGATAGTAAACTTTCCTGAGCTGATTATTCAGAATTATAATATTACACTATCACACAACAATAAACCCCCAGTGACAACTACTCAAGCAGAAAATGGCCCGACTTTGTGAGTGGGTGGATGTCTTGTTGTCAAATGGCAGGATGATGATGATGATGATGATCTCAATATGGCAACAGACCTTGAGAAAACCGTATACCTGCACGTCACATGTCACACTGTCATCTAAGCCCTAAACATCTGCAGTATGACCATCCATTTACATGTGCCAGTCACAGTAATAATCAGCTTTAAATCCAGACGTGTGTCAATACAAGGACAGCCATCTGCAGATTCACACGCTCCTTTTAGGTGATGCCGACACTGTAGAAACAAATTTGAGTTAAATTGACAGCAATTTGGCAGCCTGTGTGTGGGAGATAGATTGAACATATTCGGCCATCAAAGAATCAAAACAAACATCTTGCGGGGAGTTTATATACATATGTGCAGAATATAAAACAACAAACTTTGGGGTAAAACAATGTCATTTTTAGAGCAAACAAAAGCTGATGGCAGAACAAAACTAGTCCAGCGTTATAAACAGCATTAGGCCAAATACATTGGAGTTAACTCACGGCACAATAGAACTGACCCACAACGAATCTAAAATTGGGGTACTGGTGCTAGGGTGATGCTTTCAACAAGAAACACTTGATGAAAATGTCACAAAAAATATTTGAACATACTTTAGCATTTTCAATAACTTTTAGAGCCTGCTATTATGGGACACTGATTTACATAAGTCTAGAAACTCTCACCAGATAAATGCTTGTTGCGCATAGACATTTCAAAGATGTTGGTCATTGTCGCTTCAGCATTGCAGGGAAAGACATGCAAAAAAACACTCAAGTCTCTTTTTTCAGCATAGTATCAACTCGCTCGAGTGCTTGAAAATTTGAAGTGCTTGTCTTAGGAAAATGTCATGTGGTGCCATGAATAATTATGAGATATGAATGATGTTGTCATGTACTAGTGAAAAGGAGGTTTTATTCTAGATGGAGCAGGTCAGTCCTTCATGACAACCACCATGTTGAGATCATTTGATTAGCCATGTTCTGCAATTTGATTTCTAATAATAAGATTGTACACTTTTTAAAAACTTTTTTTTTTACTTATTTGTGTTTTACATTTAAATTTAAGCTATTATCATGTCATAATTTTTCAGACAGATACACACAGATGTTCATACACATACAATATGTGACTCAAGATGTGCTGAAATGGAACAATACTGGGATTTTCATGTGTAGCAGGGGAGCTCACCTACTAATGAACCAGACAAATAGAAATCAGAAGACTACGCAGTACGGATGGGGAGGCGGCAGTGGTGCTGAACAATAGGCAAAGACATAAGGTAAGTTAACCACAAATGTTGCCTTTACTTTGATTGCTTAGTGGGGTTTTTTTTCAGTGTTTTCTCTTGTTAACTCAATCATATAACAAACAATAACAACAGAAAGAAAAAACAATTAAAACACAATAAATATGAAAAAATGAAACTGTCCTTTTCTCTAGATCCGAAATCATTTCCAGCATGAAAGTGGGAGGCTCGCCATCAATTAAGGTAATCCAACTTGGAAGAACATAGAAAAACAAACTGGCCTGATCACAGACCAAAATAAACCTTCAATATTGCATATCAACAATGATTTACAAAGAAATGCATAACACAGAAAGCAAATAAAATACACTAATGCACACAATCATTATTTAAAGCCCCTGTGGACTGTTTATTGTGGTTTCTTCCCCTTTTGTTGGTTTAGCCCGTTCAATCATTAGTTCATTATCCTCAGTGTGCTCACCTGTCTGCCCCTCGTTATCTGCCCTATACGTTCCTGTCTCTTGTATTGTTGGTTATTGTGAATGTTACCTTGAGTGTGTGTGTCTCATCTACCCGACTCTGCCTTGTTGTCGCTACATTAAATATCCTTATTTGAATCCTTGTCGTCCTCGTCATCCTGCCTGCCTCCACCCACCGTGACCGTGACAGAATAACCGACCCCAACGCAAGTATAGTGTCGTCTTTCCCCTCGCTTGTTTTCCCGGTTTTTGTCAGTTTTTATTTTTTAATCAAGGATTACCCCGCATTCAAAATCCTCCTGCTGGAGCAGGGGGAACGCTCTCTTGAGGACCACACAAACGACTTTCTGTCCCTGGCCCACCTCACGCACTACCCGGACAACTGCCTCTGTACCTTCTATCAATTGGACTAAACGCCACCACACGAGCGCAGTTGTCTGGGGATGGTCCTCGAGAGAGCCTCACCACATTCATTGAGTGGGTGCTGGTGTCCTGCAAGTCCCAGCTGACCGTGGACATCGCAGACAACAACACCAGCCCCACTCAGGACGCTGAGCCCAGCCCACCATCTCCCTGCGGTACGGAGCATAAACCTGAGCCCACCGATGACGAAGAGCCATTTCCTGCCGCGATCCACGAGGCGGAGCAAAGCCCCACGGCTGAGAAGAGGATTGCCTCAGATGTTGAGCCCAACGTGTCAGACCAGGTGCAAGAGCCGGTGACAGTGTCCACCAGGAGGGAGCAAGCCGTGGACTGTGTGAGCTGCATCATGGCTGAGGGTGAGCGGACTATGGAGGGTATTCAGGGCCAAAATGAGGAGGAGAGACCGCAAGATCCCTAGTCCAGCCCAGGAAGGGCTCCTGATCCCCAGTCCAGCCCAGGAAGGGCTCCTGATCCCCAGTCCAGCCCAGGAAGGGCTCCTGATCCCCAGTCCAGCCCAGGAAGGGCTCCTGATCCCCCGTTCCGCCCAGGAAGGGCTCCTGATCCCCCGTTCCACCCAGGAAGGGCTCCTGATCCCCCGTTCCGCTCAGGAAGGGCTCCTGATCCCCAGTTCTGCCCAGGAAGGGCTCCTGATACCCAGTCCAGCCCAGGAAGGGTTCCTGATGTTTCGTTTAACCCAGGAAGGGCTCCTGATCCCCAGTCCAGCCCAGGACGGGCTCCTGATGTTTCGTTTAGCCCAGGAAGGGCTCCTGATCCCCCGTCCAGCCCAGGACGGGCTCCTGATCCCCCGTCCAGCCCAGGAAAGGCTCCTCCATCTCCGGCTCGGGCTCCTCCTCCACCGCCGTTGGTCGGCCCCCTGGAGTCGGTGGACATTCCTCCTCCATGTCTCCACCCTTCATTGGCTCCACCGTGGGCCGCTATCATGGCTGTGGCCTGGGTCCCACCTGGCTCCTCCTCCTGCTTCGGTTCCCTCCTGTCTTCTCCCTGGCTTCTCCCTCCATCGGCACCTCCCTGGACTCTGTTAGCCATCCTCCTCCTGGAAGTCCGTCCTCCGCCAGAACCTCCACCAGTCTGGTCTGCCTGCCAGCTCTTTGCCTTCCCCTGTCACCATCTCACATCCACTGCTTTGTCCTCCTCCTAGTCCCCCTCCGCCCCTCCCTCTGTTTCTACGGTGCGAGGACGCACCTTACGGGAGGGGGGGAGTAATGTAACGCCCCTGTGGACTGTGTGTGTTTTCTTCCCCTTTTGTTGGTTTAGACCGTTCAATCATTAGTTAATTATCCTCAGTGTGCTCACCTGTCTGCCCCTCGTTATCTGCCTTATAAGTTCCTGTCTCTTGTATTCTAGTATTGTCGGTTATTGTGAATGTTACCCCGAGTGTGTGTGTGTGTGTGTGTGTGTGTGTCTCTCATCTACCCGACTCTGCCTTGTTGTCTCTACATTAAATATCCTTGTCATCCTGCCTGCCTCCACACACCGTGACACATTACAGCAAGTAACATTGTACTCAATTACCACAGGCATTTGCAACCCAAAAAGGCGTCAGCGAACAGCAGTGCATGTGCATACACCATGAGGTCTGACAATCACACTTCAAACGCACAATCCTACCCATATAATGTCACAATATAACAGCACTTTGGCTTGTATACATACAACAAATAAAACACTATTACATTCAAAGTGTTGTCATTCATTTTTAAAGCTAATTATATCAGTGGTAAACCCACCACGTAAACTCAACACGTAAGCTGTAGAGCGGCCGATTGACACAATCACTCTGGATGATCCAAGATCTTGAAGCAACAATCTGATTAGTTCAATTTATGCATACTTTGAACTAGGGCTGGGCAAAAAATTGAATGCTATTTTCATTCAAATCTCGTCAGTAAAGCCGCTTCTGGAAATTAGTAGTAATAATCGGCAATGAATCGCCTGGGATTTTGAACACGATTTTGTGAAGCTTGTCAGTGAACTATGGCTCTGTGTAGTAAATGCTGCTTCATCTGAAAGCACGTGCTGGAGATTTACTACTAATCACCAGAAGCGGCTTTACTGATGAGATGAGCATTAAAATCGCATTCGATTTTTTGCACAGCCCTACTTTGAACAGTTTAGAGATCAATTTTTACAGTCATGTAAGAACATGTTTCTCTGTCGCTTTGCATCTATCTTCTAACTGTGTAACGTTATCCGTACACGCAGGAGGTGGAGCCAATAACCCAATGCTCCAATTGGTTGTTAATAATTTCCCAAACTCGCTTCATATATACAGTACATATATTTTTGGGTTTACGTAGAATTCCATACATATAAACAGTCATATTATATTCAAACATATATTCATAATATATTCTTAACATTATTCATAAAACAGTTATTTAATCAGGCATACACATGTCCCAGATCATGATATGTGTCTCGGAGTAATTAATTAGTGCTAATTCTAAAGATTTTAACAAGATGAACAGGCTGTTCATTACCATGTTATTTTTGTTTTATAGCCATCTTCAAAGGGATTACTCAATTTAAACTCCATGAAAATAATTAACAACAAGGCCCTATGGATTAGCACAGAACAGTCTTTTCACACTGACACAGTGGGGAATACACAGATAAATGAGTTGATGTCCACTTCTTTCTCACAATACCTGCACATGTTAGCTTCAAAGAAATTACAGCACATCCTGTGATTTTATGAACTGTACATCCAAAATTGCTCGACCAGTATTCTGACTAGAAATTACAGCCTGATTTTTCCATATTACTTTTGAGTGTTTTGGTTTAAATTCTTAAAGCTTAACTATTACTGTATATACACACACTCTATAGTGGTTTTGTCTTGGTTCTAATTAATGGAGCTTCAGCTTTAAAGCTGTCACAATGTCACAAGTACAGACTGAAATGAAGTGTTCTTCTATTGGACTTTGTCATATTAATGACATCTTAATTCTTTTTTGATTGTCGCCTTGTTTAAACAGTGCAATCTGGCTTGGGAAGATAATGGCCAGTGCCCTAAGGAGAGTCCAATATTTCAGAGTGCCAGATTATTCTGATAAACTTAATCTTAGTATGAAGTGACTGAAGGACAAATAAACAAATCTGAATCAAATTTGAACTTCCTAAGGCCAGTGCAGTCATTTTCTTTGCCTGTCACTTGTCTGCACAATCACAGCATGTAATTTTTGTTCACTGTGACTGTTGATTTTGATAATGCAGTGTACAACAGTAAGGATTGCCTGCTGGCCTGGGGCCAGTATAAGAATGTTTCAGGCCACTTGACTAAATGGTCACTTGTCCTGTTAGGCCAGCACTCTTTTATTTTAATGACCATGTACATGCATTTTTATTGTAAGGTAAGGAGTTGGATATGTGGCAGTAAGTGGTCAGGAGCTTGAAAATTACCAATAATAAGAGAAATCCTATAGTCGACTACGTCACGTGGAATACACCGGGACATAGGTTCGTTGCCAAAGGCAGGGTGAGCATAAGGATAGACAGATAAGCCAAAATCACTTTAACATACAATTAATAAAAACCACATACAATACTTCACAAGGTCTCAATACAATCACACATCTTTACCAGTAACTTACAAACCAAGTACAATACAATAAGATAAAAAAAAAATAAAGAGGGAGGTGGCCAGCAAAGACCCTCAGATTTCTACCCCACACTCAATACCCATGACACACACTCGTGAAAAATCAAAAGTATTAAACACTCCATGTGGACACGCAGTACAAGGTACCATGACCAACCCCTCCCACCTAAATTCACGCACCAAACAAAACAGACAGACCCAGATGAACTCCAGACAGAACAAAACGGAGTAGAGCAGAGCAGAAGTGCAGTCAGTTACTTGAGGTTCGTTAGACTTCAATTAAGATCATTGGAAACCTGCTGGACATTGAACGAGTTACACATAAAACTTGTTAAAAACAAACTTTAAACTACCCATACCTACCAAGAAAACAGTACAATGCTGCAATACACATGGTCGCTCACCACGCAGCATTACAGCTACTTGCAGGCCCATATCTAAAAACAAACAAGGTAATAAGCCTCTCTATTTAACAGGCAAAAAGGCATTTTTAAAACCGGAACAAACCTGAAAACTGGCCAACAGCCAGCACACGACAGACAGGAGGATAACCCAACTGCTAGCACGCATTCAAAGCACCACAAATCACAAAGGGGCGGTACCAAGGATAATGCATCCCAAGCAACCAAACACTTCCTCCTTTTATATGCACAACACAGGCACTAATTGGCTCATGAAACTTACCCAACTGACCAATCATAATAAAGTACAAACACTGATAGGTTCAGCTGTTTGGGTAACGCCAGCCAATCATACTGGGTCTATACCTCACTCTGCTACAGATATATCCACCAGCTGCTGATTGGATTTTGAGATGTGGGTGTTGAACTCAAAAATAGAGGCAGATAAATTAATACTACTACTACTACTACTAATAATAATAGTAGAATTCAGAACTACTGGCATGACAGGACTAGCATGAAAAAAGCCTTACTATTGAGCGTTGTAATATCTTTGAAATGTAAACTTACAGTTAAGGCTCTTCTTGAAATTGCCAAGAAGGTTTTTGTTTGTTTGTTTGTTTTTGTCATTCCACAATAGTAAAATGTTTTGCCACAAAATAAACAAAATCACAGGTTTAAATTAACCAAGAATACCTAATGCCATCTTATGCTATCCACTGGCAATAGGAGTTGCACATTAAGCCACTGTAGTATATTGACTGACCGATCTGCTCTGGGAGAAGTTCAAGATGAGTCTCAAATGACTCGCAAATTATTTTTAGGCAATATAAGCCTATACATGATGCTAAAACCTTTAAGCGTAACCCCAATGTTCAGGTCAGCAGTACATCTGAGGTCTGAGTGTTCCTGGACTGGTTCAAAATGTACTGGGCAGTCCAGAGCCCAATCTCAGCCCCACCTCCGAGCACAGGTCTGTTTCCTCCTGCCCATAATGGGGAGGCCATTGTAATGTCATTTATCCAACTTACCACAGCGTCAGAGCCTGGCGCCCTCACTGCAGACTAGAGACTCCATCATTGGGTAAACAGTGTTCCACATGAATGTGGTCTCATCAATAAATTCTTAATGAAATTTTCAGACGGTTGCTGCCTCTGCGGCAGGACCTACCTAAAATGAGCTGTGTGAAACCCAAAGGGATAGCTGGAGATGGAACGAGAGAGACGCAATCAGTGAAAGAAAGAGATAAATAGAGTGAGAGAAAAATGGAAAGACATGAGAAGATGTGAAGTGTGTGGTAAACAATGTGCATGATCTGCAAAGCGTGTTTTTACTGCAGAGGAGCTTCGTGGTATGTTTGCCACAAAACTGGATAAATGTAATGCTATTAATAGAACAACAATGTGTCATAAGTGTAGTAGGAAGTCTTGTGGCACAAATTGCCCTTTTAAAAGACTTGATCTCATGGAAGATCATGCACAGGGAAAGTGCAAAGCAAACATAAAATAACAGAATGCAAACAAGTGGCTTTACATAAAAAAAGCATGTATGCAGTGAAGTTTAGCATCACAAAGTCTTAGCCTGTGGACTGGTCAATCAATTTACTAGTCATCTGATGCATATTGCACACAAATCTTTGGGTTACCTTACATAAGGGCCAAAACCATCATGCCCACTGAGGGGTAAAGTCCCCACCAATAATTAAAATGGTCAAATTGTCCAAATGTATGTAATTCATTACTGAATGTGATGAGAAGTACCCCCAGTGTTCAAGACATGGTTACAGCATTGCCTTACATATTTTTTAGGTACTAGAATGATATTAACGAACACTTCAGGCGATTAAATAATCACCTGATTTGCCCAAGTTTAGCAGGTTAATTACATCCAATCATATCCAGTTTTTCAGAGGAACTAAGAAGTTCTGAGTGCTGATGTCTTAACTTACTACTATTTTCCAGTAGAGAAAACTGTGACATTATTTAAATCCTAAACTGATAGTTGCTTAACATGCAATGTGGACCAGATCTTATGTTGTTTATTCAAACGTCTGGCTACACAAGGCTAAGCATTACATAACTTTGATTAAAGATCTGGATGCATTTAGAAACTCACTTCGCCAGAACTTTGGGATTTCAATTCAGCCCAAGACAGCCCCCCTTTGAGTGGGAACCTTGTGAGCAGATCCGCTTATTTCATAGATTGTTTTACTTAAAAATACAAAGATATATATTACCTAAGGCTAATCATATCAGTTATCAAACAGCAAAACGGACAAAAAATGACTACTGCAAACAATTTCATCATTGTAAACGTTTAATGCATTTCCCATTGCCTTACCTTTCTTAGCTGTCTGGCAAACAAATTAGCCTTTCCACCTATACCGATACATTAACATAAAACATCAGGGTGATGTGGATGAAGTTTATCTAGGGATTATACAACTTAACTAATCAGAGAGTTTAAATAGTATATTGCTGTGGAAGTATTTTTATTAGAAATGTGTTATTAACTAGAACAAATCTGCGACGTTGTCATTGCTTGCTATTTTTATGACCGTAGCCATGATTGTTTGCATGATATTTACAGAACTAATCAAACAAGTACACCTCCTCCCACAGTTGTGAAGACGGTGAAAGCAATCTGTCCTAAGATAGCTGACTCATGCTTTGTGCGATGTTGTGTCTGATTGTGTAGGCTATGCAATTTACCAAGACATCAGCATTACATAATATGTTAATATTAGTTTCTTTGGCATGAAAACAGTGGATTTGCTGTAAGAGATGACACATTTATTCACTTGCAATGGTTAGTGAGTCATTTAGCAGCCACTTTCTTATCTAAAGTAATTAGTGTTCACTTATTACAGGGACGGTCTCTCTGGAACAACCTGTCTTGCTGAAAAGACCAGCCTGAATGTATAAGCAAATGTATTTTTCTAAAATCATCTTTTTGGAACTGACTGATTTTAGGCCTTATTTATCTGAGTTTATGCACCTCAGTTTTTGAGTGTACATTGCCAAAATTCTCCACAAATGTGAAAGAAAAAAAGAAAAAAACAATCAATGTAATGTAGTTTCAAACATTGCTGACAATATCAAAATGTAATTAAAAACTGATCCACATTTCTGTAAACTTAAACTCTATTAAAGTAAGAATTAACCTTCAGTATTCAAAAGAAAGATACCTATTCTGTCCCTGCTGCAACTAGGTTACACCTTGACAAATAGTTAAACAGGATGAGGGCTGAAGAAAAAAATCAAAGGAGTTATTTTCCAGTGTTTTACTTGAAATCTTCAGTTGCACAAAATATTATTATTATTATATTTTTGTGAAAATAAAATGAAAACACAAAACATACCTTAAGTATAAAGTATGAATAAAAGTAGCTTTGGGGAGAGAACACACAATCTAGCATTAATATTTATAAATTAAAATTTGTTTTTTTTCCTAAATGGCATTAATTACTTATTTTTTTAACAAATGAAATTCAATAAACAATTTAACTTACAGATAATGGCCTCTGGCACGAAATAACAAGAATATAGCTTTTATCAGGGAGACATCTACTGCAGCTGTTGTGAAGTGAAATCTAAGATGGCTGCCATGACCTCTAACCTAAGTCACATGATGCATATTAACCAATAAAATAAACCCAAAATTAAATGACTATTTAAATAGTCTGAGCAAAAACATTTCTACAAATGAAGTATAAGTCAAAAATTGATTTACACTGAATGTCATGGATATGCAGCCAGGATAAAACTGCTGTTTTTAGAAACCATGGTACTTATTTTAAATAGAAAATGTACATGATTGAATCTCTAATCTGGAGCCTTTGTTCCACAATTGCAAATCCAGCCTAGCACTGATATAATGGTCCCAAAAGACCAAACTACAGACAAATCCACGAAGCAAATAAAGCACCTTAAACCATTTGCCCCACACCAAAGACATCATCAGGTCTGTTTACAACCCTCTGCAGTCTGAGTTTGAATCATTAAGCTCAACTTCCCTTTCAGGTCACAGCCCTTTGGCTGTCACCCCGCAGCCATGAATCAAAATCTGTCACACGCTCAGCCATGATCTCTCAGGCATGCATTTCAATATTTTGCCATAAATTGGAATATTAATAATTTACTGGCTGCGGAGAGAATCGCTAATTAGAGGCTTCACATGCCTGTCTGGACAATGTGCAAAATAAACATCCTTTTGTTATCTTTAATAGATGAGCCTGGGGTGAAAAAAAGACAAAAGAAAAGAGGGAAAAAATCCAGAACAGATCTGTTTTTAGCGTTGCATAATTTTCAGCATGAATCAGCAGTAAGATCATCAGTTTGGTCTCATATTTTTAGCAAGTGTAGTGAACAAGTGCTGTTGCGTTACATAATTTTACACTTACACTGTGCTGTAAATCTGCAATGAAGTGCTCTGTGATCAGAAATTAAATGCCCAGAGACAACTCGATTCTGTGCAACTGTACACTACACACATTGTATATGCACAACAGCATTATACGTCGAACAATTAGACACACTGCTATTTAGCCTTAGTCATGGCATGTTTATTGCTCTGATTTCGGAAGAGGTCTGACAAAAAAGGGGAAGAGATAGGAGTCACACATTGATTGAAAGTGGCTGGTAATTACCTTGTCTGACCTACTAATCAATCTATTGATCATCAAAACTCTCTGCTCCAGTTTAGTGGATTTTACCGCATCCTGTGGCACAGTAAGCAGATTCCCATTGGGCAAAGGTCATTTGAAGAGCGATCAAATTCTTAACACAGTGGTTTGCAGCTCATTATCGACTAAGCCTTCAGAAATGAACAGGTGAAGGATTTGTGAAAGCGTTCCTCACTGTGATTAATTGACAATGTGTTTTCATAAAGACCAGGCAGGAATGTATCCAACACTAACATCCATCGAGTGGGGATTGATGAGCACACTTTAACACAAGGTTAGCCATGACAGTTAATTACATTAGCTCCCCCATTAACTGTTACTCTCAACAAGCCAGAATAGAAGACACAATTCACAATGAAATGAGCTCATGGGATACAATATGAGTAAACGGTGCTCTAAGATAGATTCCTCTAAAGCTGGGTTCACACAGCATGATTTTGGCCATGATTTTGCTGTCTGAGACCAATTTCGAAGAACAGAAAACATTTCTCTTGTCGTAGTTCAAATGCTTTGCTCAGGGCATTTTACAATGAAGAAAAAATGTAAAATAAAAATAGGGTTTCTGTAGCAAAAAATGCCAGTGCTCTTAACAACAGTTATTAGCTGAATACATGAATAAATGACAATTGACATTGAACATGAATAAATACATTAAATAAAAACACAAAATAAAAACAAAAAAATAGATGTGATGAAGACCAAGTTCCAGTGAAATATCTTCACAATCCTCTATGATGCCTTTAAGTCCATCATTCTGGTGTGACTGAGCAGCAGTTTCTCTCTAAAGATGATGAGGTAGTGATGCATCTGAAATGCACAATTGAGTTACAGTGTGCCCATTTGTTTATGTAAAAACAATTATGTCCATGAAGGCCAAAAGTAGCACACAAAAAAAGGACAGTATGTGCTGCTAAAAAGTGAAATAAAGTCATGGTATAGCTTTAATTATATNTTCAATGTCCTTGTTACTACTTAGTGGAGACGAGGAGAGAAGTATCCTCAACTGAATGCATGGTGGTGGATGAGGAGATACCCCCTGACAATGTAAAGCGCTTTGAGTGCCTAGGAAAGTGCTATATAAATGTAATTAATTATTATTATTATTATTAACAGAGCTGCTCAAAATGACATGTGACCGAAAAATTAAAATAGAAAAGAACATGTTTGTTTGGAAACCAGTTACAGTTTTAAACATAAATTTGTATTTAAATGTAATCATTTACCTGTTGAGAGTGTGTTGACAGTCTGTGCAGCTGGATCACTGAGCTCCATAAAATCAGTAACGATGTGCTTCAACAGTAACTGATTTGAAAAGCAAAAAAAGCAGGAATAAAGGACCCTAAACTCTAACACAAATAATCATTTCAGCATAAAAGGGTTCTTCAGGATGCTATGGTTCTATATATATATGTGTGTGTGTGTGTGTGTGTGTGTGTGTGTGTGTGTGTGTATTAGATGACCTTTCAGATAATTATAAAAGCCTTTATAATCTATAATAACATTAATCTTATTTCATGTTTCCTCTAAACTAAGATGTTCAGATTTTCTGCAAAAGCCACATCATTTACACATTTACACATTCCACAGTCTGCTTTCACAATCTGATTTCCATTGGCTGCAGTCTGCAGGTATTATGGCCAAGTCAACATTGTGCAGCTAACAATAGACACAAATGTCCCGCTACGTTTTTATTACTAGCCTATATATTGTGCTATGTGTTCCTTTCATTTCCAAAGAAACTAACCAGTTGAAAGTGGAATGCCGAATCACTCCCTGGACTGCCAAAATACAGACAGCACAT
>JADLZM010037990.1:363487-420231 GCA_018148995.1 Sinocyclocheilus maitianheensis | reverse complement strand
GAGAGCTGTCATGATGCAGCGGGGCGCGTACGGCGCGAGCAGAGCCGGTGGAGCCTTCGAGCCGCTCGCGTTCATCCAGCAGCCGCACACCGGCCTCCGGATCGTGTCCTGGGTACGTACCGTTATCATCAGGAGCAACTGCAGACTGGCGCTAAACAGCATCTGATGGTGCTTTTGATTGAAATGCATGCTGTTGCAATCAAGTGCTGTTAGTCAGGGGTAAGATAGAGTTTGTGTGGGGCTTCAGAGGTTAGAAAATATCATTAGCTCAGTATAACAACAACAACGTCAATGAAAACTGCATGATAGGAAAACACGTGTGTGTGTGTGTGTGTGTGTGTGTGTGTGTGTGTGTGTGTGTGAGAGAGAGAGAGAGAGAGAGAGAGAGAGAGTGTGTGTGTGTGTGTGTGAGAGAGAGAGAGAGAGAGAGAGAGAGTGTGTGTGTGTGTGTGTGTGTGTGTGTGTGTGTACCTAGTATTTATCACATTATGGGGACCAAATGTCCCCACAAGGATAGTAATACCAGTTAATTTTGACCTTGTGGGGACATTTTTGAGGTCCCCATGAGGAAACAAGCTTATAAATCATACAGAATTAGTTTTTTTGAGAAAGTAAAAATGCAGAAAGTTTCCTGTGAGGGGTAGGTTTAGGGGTAGGGTTGGTGTAGGGCAATAGAATATACGGTCTGTACAGTATAAAAACCATTACACCTATGGAGAGTCCCCATAAACCATGGAAACACAACATGAGTGTGTGTGTGTGTGTGTGTGTGAGTGAGTGAGTGTGTGTGTTTGTGTGTGTATGTATGTGTGTGTGTCTCTGTGTGTGCAGTTGCATACATTACAAACACACACACACACGCAAACCTGTATCCAGTGTCCAAATCCTATCCGTTCAGGTTCAGATGTGGGCAGATTTGAGTTCTTTTTTATCTCAGATTTGATGAAGTTTGCATGATTGATTCTGTTATTTTTCTGTTTATTACTGTGAAGCTGCTTTCTGTATTGGTCCTGTGTGAATAAAGCTGATTTCATCATAACCGGGAGGTAATTGTAACACTAGTTATGAGATTAAAATGCTATGACTATTGAATCATATTAGATACATAATGAATACCATTTCATTAAAGGGACAGAGCTCAGATTGTTCTCGATTAGAATGATCCGTATATTTTTAAGTGCAAACACGTTCAGAGTGTGGTTGTTTTGTGCATGATTTATGCTTGTGTTTGGGATGTAATTAGCTTGTTCTTTTCCATTCCTGCCAGAACAGAGAGTCCCAGTGTCTATAAATATCTCTGTTCTTCTGCTCATCTGTCCGTCTCATCTCATCAGAGCAGGACCTGAGGGTCGTTCACACAGGACGGGTCTTGTGGTTTTAAGTGTAACGGTTCTGACACAAGATGCTGAAGAAAGACACAATAGAAGTGAGCCTGGCACGTGTGTGTGTAAGAATGAGTTTGCGGGAATGAAATAATTGATGATTGAGTCACTGAATCATTCATTCAACAGATTCATTCAAAAACACTGATTCATTCAGAGACTAAACACAACTTGTGTTGTAGTGGTTCTGCTGTGGCTGAGCAAAAACACAGACTAGGTAATATTGAGTCTAAAATGTAAGTTATTCGATATTCATCACACAAACGTGCTGCTTGCTTGTTACTCCAGTAATTCGTCGCTAGTTCACGGCACCTGACCGCAGTGAGATTCACACTATGATGCTCAGCACGCTTGGTTTGTTGATGAGAGAAAAAAGGAAGTTCGGCGTGTTTCTGCTTGGTCTTTAACACCTGTGTGTTTCTGTTTTTTAACTCTTTCAGCTGAAGAGGCCAAACCGTTACAGTTTCCTCGTTTCACTTGCTTTAAACTTGTTTCTAATGTCCTTTTATATTAAAACCACAACACATTTTGATCATGTGCCAAGAGCTGGTCTCCTCTAAAGTTTCCATTTGCTCATTTCTCAAGAAATCAAATGTTATTATGAAGATTTGACTTTAGGTCCTGTAACTGTCAGAAGTAGAAACAATGGTAACTGATGACTCCTGTTCTGCTCATTTGTAGAGCGTGTGATCTGTGTGTTCTGTTCTCCTCAGCTCTTCTCGTTGGTGATCTTCGGCTGTATCGCTAACGAGGGCTACATCAACAGGCCTGATGAGGTCGAGCAGTTCTGCATCTTTAACCGGAACCAGAACGCCTGTAACTACGCGGTCAGCATGGGCTCGCTGGCCTTCCTCTGCTGCATGGCCTTCCTGGCTTTAGACGCCTATTTCCCTCAGATCAGCAGCGTCAAAGAGCGCAAGAAAGCTGTGCTGGCCGATGTGGGAACCTCAGGTAGATCTTCACACATGACCTGTAATACTCAAGTAAGAGAACTAACCCAGGCGACAAACTGAGGTTAAATAAACATTAGGGGAACATTGTTTTGAAGTGTTCCTAAAATGTTCAATTAAAGCAAGAAGCCTTTATAAATTCACTGTAAACCACGGCTTCTCGGGGATTATTGCTTTTATAAAACGGTTATAGCAAGGTTTCACAAAATAAAACAGAGCAAATAAAGTGTAATGATATTAATAAACACAGTGTTCTTCCACCAAACAATGTAGCGCCTCAGAAACAGTTGTGGTTGCTACAAAGTGGTCGCCGAGCAACACACAAATGTAAACAAAGGTGTGTGTTACTTTGTAGCGTCATTTACAACAGCTTCGAACGCTGCTCAGCCAATCAGAGCCAAGCACCGGGACTCTCCGCTTTATAAAGTCCAGTTTTCTTGTTGTGATTTTAACAAATAATATGTAATATTTGAAGGTTACAAAAAAGTTTATTAAAATGTTCTGCTAACTTTATTTTCACCCAAAATATACTATTATTTTAATGTTTATATTTAATATTCTAATAATGTTAAAATGTCCAGTTTTCTTGTTGTGATTATAACATAATCATAAAGCGTTGTCATAACGTTTTTCTACCATTTTCACCCAAAATTAATTTTTTGAAAAATTATAGGAAAATATATCATATATTAATAAAGTTAGAAGAATGTTCCATTCATATTTTGTCCTAACATTTATATAATTAGTGTTAGTGAAAATTGTGAGAACATTAGCTGGGAATACCACAATAATTATAACAGATTATTAGGAAATTATTATGTTCATATACACAAACACAGGATATACACTAAAATACTTTGAAACAATATTCACTCAAAAAAGAAACAGCAAGTAGTGCATTAAATTAAACATGAAATTTAAGTAGAATGACTGAAGCAGTATTTTCTTGTAAACTACTCCAGTAATCTTTGTTTTACAACCAATTTTTTTCCAGTGACTGTGATGTGTCGTCGGTGTCTTACAGTCTCTGTGTGTCGATGTCTGTCTGTTCCAGCGTTCTGGTCCTTCGTTTGGTTCGTGGGCTTCTGTTTCTTGGCCAATCAGTGGCAGGTGGCCAAACCGGAGGACAACCCGCTGCGGTCGGGTGCAGATGCGGCGCGGGCCGCCATCACCTTCTCCTTCTTCTCCATCTTCACCTGGGTCTGTAGCTGCTGTAATTAAACACATGAGTGTTGTGCTGGAGCTGTGTTGATGATTTCAGGTGTGTTGGCGTGTGTTTCAGGGAGCTCTTACACTGGTCTCTCTGGAGAGACTCAAACGAGTGTGTTTTGAAGAGGAGTACGAGGAACTCTTTACCCAGCCCTGACCTCACACTCACACACACACACACTCACACAGACACACACACTCACACACACACACACACATACACACACTCACTCACTCACTCACACCCTCCCTCACACAGACCCACACACACACACACACTCCCCCACTCACTCACTCACACACACACACACTCACACACACACTCACTCACTCACTCACGCACACACACACACACACACACACACACGCACACAGACACACACCCACACACAGACACACACACACACTCATACAGACACACACACTCACACAGACACACACACTCACACACACACACACACATACACACACTCACTCACTCACTCACACCCTCCCTCACACAGACCCACACACACACACACACTCCCCCACTCACTCACTCACACACACACACACTCACACACACACTCACTCACTCACTCACGCACACACACACACACTCATTCACACACATGAATAAACACGTTCCCTCCGTGTGTGTGTGAGACTCGAGCCTCAGCGGTCATCTCGAGGAATGAATCCATCTCAGAAGCTCATTAAAGACTCAGAATCAGAACTGAGATGCAGAATTAACATTTACATGCCACTCAGATCTTTACCGCAGCTCCAGGTCAGGATTCAGCATGTTTTCGGCAGTCAGTGAAAACATACTGCTGTAATGCGCTGCTCTGCATTGAGTAAAGTTAAACAATCAGTCTCTGGCAGAAGTGTGTTCGTGAAACAACGTTCACAACCCATTTTATTTCCATAATGAGGCTTATTTCCAAGTCAAACGGGATATTAAAGAACGAAACAATGTTGAGGTGTGCTGATGATCATGTTGTTACTGTAACCTGTAGATCTTCTGTTTTCTGACTAATCACACTGAATCTGATCTTTCTCTCTATTCTTCATATCATATTTTCTTTCCATCCTTCACAACCTCATCCTTCCCCACATTGTCTTTTTTTAACGCTGCATTGAACCCTAATCCATCATTCCCATGTTAAAATCCTCCTTCATCCGCACCTGCATCATCAAGCACTCAGGCCTTCCTAGCGTTTCAGAGGTATAAGCTGGGTGCGGATTCGGCTCTGTTCTCGCAGGACTACACCGACCCCAGCCAGGACGCCAGCACCGTGCCGTACAGCTCCTACAGCGCTGGAGACGCTCTGGAGAGTCCGGGAGGAACCGGGTCGTACCAGCAGAGCAGCGACGGCGTGTTCAACGGGTCAGCGGGGTACCAGCGGCAGGAGTACTGAACCAGAGCAGGGTCACGGCACCACCTGACTCGCCGTACACCATTCTGATCAGCTGTAGAAGATTCTGTAAAACTCTCAATACTACACAAATGACTGATTTATATTGAAAAAGAGGTTATTTGTGTAAATGGAGCGAGACCTCAGCATTAAAGTGCCCCTATTATGGGTTATGAAAGGTTCATAATTTGGTTTTGGGAGTCCCCAACAACAGGTTGACATGCATGCAAGGTCAAAAAAAACTTTCATTGTCTTACGATATGCACAAAGGGGAAATTCTAGTTTTAATAGGGTGACCATACGTCCTCTTTTTTCCCTGATAAGTCCTCTTTTCGGACCTAAAAAATGCGTCCGGCTGGGATTTCTAAATCGGCCAAAATGTCATTTAATTTGCTTTCTACAGTCACCATTCATCGTGTGCGTTTTTGTATTCGAACCCTGCGAGAGACTGTTTTCTTAATCCCTCTCCCGCTGAATTTCTGACCATTATCGCCCGCTCTCGCGATTTTTGTGTCCAGTCTAGCGCAAACGTTCTAATATTGCATACAATTTTCAGTATGCGGAGTATTTAAATCTCTTCTGAATGAGCGCTCGCTGTTCACTTTCACTTTTCAATCACGCTCAGATCAGATATTTGTCAGTGAGCTCAGGATCTGTTGAGCAGCAAATCCTCCAGCATACACAATGAGTGTGTGTTTTAATCAGCATGAGATCATCACACACTGACTCTGAGCGCGTCTCATTGATGTGTGTGTGTGTGTGTGTGTGCGTGTGTGTGTGAGTTTTTACTGTCTTCCTTTAATAAACAGCTCTCGTTTCAGCTCCACATTGTGGTTTGGTTTCTCTTGTGTCAGAGACACTGAAGGTAGTTTGATGCGCTCAGATCTGAAGCTCGCAGCCGTCGTCTGACTCTACAGGTTCATAATCAGGGTTATTTCCACTCAATCTTTCAAAACTCGGGAATCAAACAGAATTGATTTGTGACAGATGTCCTATTAATATGTGGTAAAACTGTGACTTGTCTATTTTAAAAATACAGTCAGAAATGTGCCATTCTTCTACCTTGCAACAGTTTAGGATTATTTATATATTTTTAGAGTATGCTTTTATTAGTATTAACTTTTTATATAAATATAATTTAAGTTTTCAATTTAATTTTTGTTTGTCAAGTGCTTTAATTTTTATATTTTAAATATAAATAAAAAAAATATATCATGTGAAGAATGTGTGGAAAAAATCTAAAGATGCTTTTAATCATCAAGAAGTCTTGCACCAGTTTTGGTCTTTGAATTGACCACAAGGTGGCGCTATAAGAAGTGAATTTACGGATCTCTCAGACTTCTTGTTTTAAATTTCCTGGAAAACACGTGAGACTGTAATGATGCATCATCAGAGACTCTGATGGAAAAGCTTTATAAAAATACAGATTTCTGTTCTTGTGTGAGGTTGTCTGGCGCGTGCCGATCAGTGCAAACCAGATCCGTGCTGTCAGGTCATTCCTGTTTCGCCAAAGTAAAGCTGCAAGATTGTTCAAACTTGACAGGTTTGAATGTTTTCATGAAGATCAGAGTTGATTGTCAACCTCCAAAGATTTAACTGTTTTAAAACTTACTTTTAATTTAATTTATTTATCATTTAAACCCGTTTAACTTCTTGGTGGTTTGCCATTTTTGCGAAATGTTTGACCATTCTTCTCAAAATAACTGGTAACAGGGTCGAATGACTGATATTGAGGAATGTCACCGATACAGCCATTTGCATAAGAATTGTGAAAATAGAATGAGAGGACTTAATAATCTTTCATATGTTCTAAACATGTTTTCAGAGCATCCAGCTTTTGGTTATTTTTGCGAACATTATGGGAACGTTACTTCTGAGTCTTCTCAAAACCACCTTAGACGAACAACAATGTTACAAAAAAACGTTCCATAAACGATGTATAAGTAACGTTTTTGTGCTAACGTTCTGAGAACATTTGCCGAACGTTCTATTAATGTTACAGATAGAACGTTGGTTCGTAAGAACCTGCCAGAACGTTTGCTGGGAAATTATACAGTAGGGACATTTGATGTTTTTAAAGCCAATTCGCTTTCATGCGAGGTCCATTTAATGTGAGATGAGAGTTTGCTTCAACAACGGAGCGACAGACGCGCAAGAGCATGATCGCATCGCATATGAACGCGATTAAAGAATGAATCAGTGATGATTTATGGTGAATAACGCGCTCGTGTGGAGGATGAAGCGCTGGATGATGCTGAAGTGATCCGCTGGTTGTCGCACTCGGTGTGTGTTTGTGTCGGTGGTCCGGAGGGCGGAGCTGCGGGTCTCTGCGCCCCCGGTACCGACGGACACACCGATCACTGCTGGGCGGAAGAGCGTCATTTGAGCAGAAAACAGACCGCGAGAGAAGCAGCGCGGACGGGCTCGGCGCTCCCGTTAACGGATACCAGGCGCGGATCGAGGCGTCGACGCACACCGAGAGTGGTTTTCTCTTTCGTCCGCAGCGGGATGGATTTACACGCGGACGCCCGACTCGAGCGCGATCCGCCCGCATCACCGGCCGAGCGTCACTGAAGCATCATCCGCCCTCCGCGACGCATCCGACCGCTCCGATGCGAACAAAAGCCGCGCATTCACCTCCACCCTGAGCGACCATCCGCAATGAACATCTAGAGGAGCGTCAGGCGATGGGTGAGACACACACACACACACACACACACACACATCACGGACAGACACACGGGTCGGTGGATGGGGAGCAGAGATCACGGGCGTCTTATTAACCGCTCGCTGCTGCTGCTGCTGCTGCTGTTATTAATATCACTGATGCTGATTCGCTTCAGATCTGATGTGGGTTTGACTCCGGAACGTGCTGTTTTGACACTGCAGATTATGTTATCAAAGCCAAATATTTAGCTAAGCATGTAAATGTGATTTAAATATGGAACTGATTCACTGTGTTCAGGCCTCTGAAGATGCAGTCCAGATTCTGATTCGGTTTGACTCCAGATCTGTGTGGAAACATCATATCAGATGCCTAAATGTGATAAGAACGTGTCCGATTCATGATCAACCCAAAAAAATAAGAAATTGTGTTTTGTATACAAGTAAAACGAAGCCTATTTTTAGCTGCTGTTAATATTACTGATGCTGATTCGCTTCAGATCTGATGTGGTTTTGTCTCCAGAACGAGCTGTTTGACGTTGCAGATTGTTATCAAAGCCGAATATCAGGGTTCAGCTAGCTTTTGCATCTCGTGTCACGTGTAAATGTGTGATATCAACAATGCATTGGTGAAACCCTGCAGGCCTCTGAAGATATAATCCAGATTCTGATGCGGTTTGAGTCCAGATCTGTGTGGAAACGATATATAAGATGCTTAAATGTGATAAGAACATATCAGACTCATAATTCAGAAATTATGTTTTGTATAAGGAAAGTGAAGGCTATTTTTTGCATGATTTGGATTGCGACATAATTGACCATTTCCTGTTATTGAACATCAGGATGTTTTAGTTTGGAGTTTTTATTCTTCTAAATTCTCAGTATACTCAAACATTATATATTATCATTACATTTTCATTATGCAAAAAAAACAAATTTAACAATGTTATACATTTAATGCAAACATTATTGGACTGTACAGAGACTTTATGATTTAAAGAAGATTTTTAAAATTAAAGTGTTTGCATTACAGTATTGAGAATTTGGTGGATATGTGCATACTTGTCATGTAAACAAATCATCCTAATGGGGGAAAAAAAATTGGGCTTCATTTCTTATATATTTTTGTATTTCTCTCTTTTGGGTTGAATTGTGTCAGGTTTCTTGTGATTCTCGTGGACAGATGGGTTTGATGTGAGTTCAGGTGAAGGTCTGTGTTTCTGATGTTTGAACAGGCCGTCTGTATTCTCTGGTCCGGTTCTGCTCGGTTGTTTTCTAGGTAATGATGTGGATTGAGTTTCGGCTCACAGGTGACTGACCTACAACACAGATCAGAACACAATGACATGTGAAGAGCGGTCGTGTGTGTGTGTGTGTGAGAGAGAGAGAGAGAGAGAGAGTGTGTGTGTCTGTGAGTGTGTGTGTGTGTGTGTGAGAGAGAGTGTGTGTGTGTGTGTGTGACTGAGAGAGAGACAGTACGTCAAGTAAACTGCTCTCACATGGCACTTTAACAGCTTTTAACTGCTCTCAGTGAGTCTCTTTATCTACCTGTGTGGCCAGAATAACTGCGTGTAAGTCTCTGTGTTTTACAGACGCTGCCTGTGACCATTAGCAGTGAGTCTGGATCAAAGTGTACTTTTGATAGGTGCAGGATTTTCACTTTAATGTGGTTCATTGTGGCATTTTGGCCCTCTGTGCCAGCTGGAAACCATTCAGTACTGTCTGGGTCACTGTAGGTGTTTATGTATGTGGGTCACCAACATCAAATCTTCATAATCTTGAAGAATTTTATTCCAAATAAGAAAGCCTTTTGAAAGTAAAAAGAAAAACTATTGCTATTGGATTTGCGGCAATGTTTCGAAACTGCAGAGACTCACAAACACACATTCTAGGTCTTAAGAGGCGGCTTATTTCTTAAGCTTTTCCGGAGGGAAGTGTATATTTGTCAGAGGCACCAGTCATTCACTGGTTTATGTGTGTGTGTGCGTGTGTACGCAGTGTTCTTAATCACCCTGTCAAGAGCCCGCAGGCCTGCATACTGTGTCTCTCATGGGGTCTTTATTGCTGTAGTTTGTGTATATATATATATGTGTGTGTGTGTGTGTGTTTGAACACACGGCGAGCAGATGTTGAGGCTCATGTCTTCTTCAGCCCATATAGTGTGTAAGATAACAGACAAACACCACGAGCTAACGAAGTCAACATTTGGAGGACTGTGTGATTACAGGATCCGTGTGTCGGTACACTGAAGAGTTTAACGATGTTCAGTGACGGAGGTCTGATCCAGGTCTGAATGGATGAGCTGGCGGACGTCAGGTGTCTCGTGTTAAAGAACATCTGAACACAGATGATTGCTCACTGGATGTGATTGTCATTTGATCAGAGTTTGAATGCTTTTGATGATCAGTTCTGCTTGTCTCATGTTAATAGTCAAATCAGAAATCAAACTTTCCTTGATCTTCTCAACTCATATTTGCTCAGAACTCAACACTTCTCCTCCTGCACAAATTAACTCAACATACGAACACAAAAGCACACATATTTCAGTGAGTCCATGAGGAGCAAGGAGCACGCATGCTGTTATGAATCATTTACTCAGAATCACTGATTCATGCAGGAATGAACCGTCACTGTAAATATAGACGTGCAGCGAATCTGCCGTGGCTTCATTTGGATCCAGTAACAGACGAAGTAACTCTCAGTATCGTGTCTCAGTGTGAATGTCTTGATTATTGAAGTGTAGTGTGCAGTGAAGTGTTGTTAGTCTCTGATCATGTGAAGAGTTCAGCAGAGGCTGTACATGTTGAACCACACGCACAAGTAACTGTAAGAGAAGGGTGGAAAATGAGCATAAAAGACTAAATTATCACTGTTCTTGGCTAAAAAAACACTTGAATATGAATATTTATTTATCTACCATCACAGAGAGCCACAAAACCACTTTCCAGAACATTTTCATTCTCTGTTCTTTGCTGGTAGAATGATCTTCCCACCCTCATCTGAAATCCAATTCCTGACGATATTTAAGCGACACGTGAAACTCATCTCTTCCCTGAGCATTTAATTGCATCCTACTAAATAAAAAAATTCTATGCTTAATCTCTCCCTCGTCTAGCTTGTATTTTTCGAAACAATGCGTGAAACTTTGTATTACGAGCACTTCTCGTGTTTCTTTGCCTTTTTGATGAATTGCTTGTTATATTCCTCCTTAAAAAAGTGTCTAAAATAAGTGTCTGCTAAATGAATAAATGTAAATCTACACTGAAATTTTTTTTATCTTTTCTTTTGGAAGGTTTTGCACTCATATTTGTGACGTAAATTTCATAATAAATAAATATTTATTTATTAAATTTAAATAAAAATGATTGGTACATTAAATTCCACACCCACTTGAATCAGCTCTAAATTCTGTCATCATTCACTCACCCTCACGTCGTTCCAAACCTTTATGAGTTTCTTCCTTCTGTTGAACATAAAAGAAGAGATTGTGAAGAATGTTGGGAACCAAACAGTTGACGGTAGCCATTGGCCAACATAGTATGGAAAAAATACTTTGGAAGTCAATGGCTACCGTCAACTGTTTGGTTCCCAACATTCTTCAAAATATCTTCTTTTGTAAATTATGGCACATTTTCCAGTTTTGGGTGAATAGCTCTTTATCTAAATTAAAATTAAAGTAAATAATAACATATTGTCTGATTTTGCTCATTTTTTAAGGAAAGTGTTTTAATAGAATTAATTTTAGAAATGCATTTCCAGTTTGTCATTGCACTGAGCAGAGTACACTCCTGTAACGAAGCAACAAACTCTCGTTCATCATCACCTTAACCTCAAGCTCAGCGCCAGCCACAGAAACACCAGCAACACAACATAACCCAACATTAAACACTAGCAGCTCTTTACTCACAAATGCATAAAATAACACTTCACTTCGACATTTACTTTCTCTATTGAGTCCTTTGCAAAGCATGCTGGGAACTAAAAATCCACCCATGCAGCTGCAGTTAATGCAATACAAATGATTCATACAGTCCAGAGTAAATGAACTTCAATGCTACATATTTACTGCGATAAAATGTTCAGCAGCTCTGTTGCTTCAGATCAGTAAATTCATTTAAATAAACACATTTTCCCAGTGCACAGAGAGAAAATCTCAAATGAAGATAAACAAAAAGTTGTGTTTCGTTGTAATGCATGTGATATAGACGATGCAACTGTTCTTGGAAGGATCGGTCCAGAAGGATTTTATTGTCGTATTTGAGGCGATCTGTGCACGTTCAGATGAAGCAGTGGTGTGTGTGTGTGTGTGTGTGTGTGTGTGTCAGGCGTGTGAGAGTGTTTGGTGTGTCGGTGTCTCCTTACAGCTGCGTCCTGAACACACCTACTGCAGCCAAAATGGTGCTGACCTGTTTGTGACCTCTGAGTGTGAGCCGAGCGACGCCTGACGGAACGTTCCACTCGCTTCCCGTCAGCGGGGGGATCGTCCTGTAGACACACACACACACACACACACACACACACACACACACTCTCCAGCTGTGCACTTCCTGCTCTCTGATGACCGCTTCCTGTCCCAGAGCCTCCTGACATCCTCTGTCCAGTCCAGTTAGAGTAATAACAGATTCACTGCTTCGTACTCAACACACTTGTGTTCATTCACGTGTGTGTGTGTGTGTGTGTGTGTGTGAGTGACAATCACCGCACATCGGAATGCATTCAGTGTGTTGGGCCAATCAGATCAGGCTGTGGGCGGGGCTTTGACAGAAATAGAGTTTCCCGTCAGTTATCAGAGTTATGGCTTGTTAAGACAAAACCTCTGATTTACATGGAAGAGAAGCTTGACTTTAATCGTGTTCCTCTTCAGTGGATCAGCTGTTCACCCAACCAACAGAAATAAGTTCTCTGAACTTGCTGTGGCTCCCATTAAGTTATAAAAACGTTATTTCTGAACTTTCAAAATGTCCTGTTTTAAATAGTGTTTTAAAACTGTTTTAAAAATGTCCAAATAGTTGTGATTAGAACGTTATTCAAAGGTTACAAGAACGTTTCCTAGAACGTTCATCAAGTGCAAATAAGATCATAAGGACATTCGGAGAACTCCCGCTAATGCACATCATGGTGCTTGTTTTACTGACTTTAATTTATGCAAATTTAAATATACAAATTACAATTGAATGAAAATCACCATTGAGAATAAATAGAAACACAAACAAACCCCAAAAGTAAAGTGTCTGTCTGTTCACAATAATGAATGTTTAGGGGGAAAATGTGTTTGATTGTCATGAAAATGACGTCAGAATGCAGAAAAATCTTAATGTTCTTAAAACAAGCTTCATTTTATTTCTATAAAGTCTCTGATATGAGCGTTTGTTCGGGTGACGTGCTCCTCGCCCGCATTCAGACAGAACCAGTGTTTGTGTGGACTGAGCAGATACTGAGCGGCTGGAGAATGAGCTCTATTGTACTGCACACACACACACTCACACTCACACTCACACACACACACACACACACACACTTTGTCCAAGACTGAGTTTGGCTCCGGCCACACTTTTGGTGACACATGACGTGTGACGTATGTTTCCATGGTGACATACATGACGCAGCGGGAGACTGTGGAGCTCTTCAGTCTGCCAGACCATCAGATGCATTCACACACACACACACACACACAGACGGGTCACAGACGCTGTCTGGAGATCAGAGCTGTTAGTCAGTCGCTCATCTCTGTGACTCGGTGAGGAGCGGGTTAGTGTGATCACATGCACAGTTTTCACCTGCTGGACCAGAAAAATCCTACAGACGCACAGTGAAGGATCCACATCTACAGACCAGAAGATCTCTGATACATGAGGGTGCAGGACACGTGAACTCCAGACAGGAATAACACACCTAGCAACCGCCCAGAACACCCTAGCAACCACAGTGCAACACTTAAGACCTCTCAGAAGACTGTAGAAACCACTGAACAGCATGCTGATTATTTTTTCATCACAAACACATTGTGCAGAAAATGCTAAATCATAGCATGCAAAATTTGTAACTTCCCTTTACAGAGTATACACACACACACACACATACAGTGACATGCTGGTTGTCCTGGAATGTAAGGCTGACCGTGATTTGTGTATGTTCTTGTGTTGATGGTTACACACACAGGAGGTGTGTTGTGTTCTTTGTTTGTCTCAGTTGCTGCTGGTTTATCTTCTATTGTCTTCAATAGCTCATTTACAGTTGCTTCAGCTTCAGTTTTCGCTTGTTTTATTTGACTTCCTCCAGATATGGAGCGATGCTTCACACACACAGACTGTAAGTAAAAGCAGAAAGCAGGTGTTTGATTCACTGCTGTCATGAAGATGAGCTGCAGCTTGACAGGATATCTGTGAGAGTGTGTGAGTGTGCGTGTGTGTGTGAGAGAGAGAGAGAGAGAGAGAGAGAGAGAGAGAGAGAGAGAGAGAGAGAGAGAGAGAGAGAGAGAGAGAGAGAGAGAGAGAGAGAGAGAGAGAGAGAGAGAGAGAGAGAGAGAGAGAGAGAGAGAGAGAGAGAGAGAGAGAGAGAGAGAGAGAGAGAGAGAGAGAGAGAGAGAGAGAGAGAGAGAGAGAGAGAGAGAGAGAGAGAGAGAGAGAGAGAGAGAGAGAGAGAGAGAGAGAGAGAGAGAGAGAGAGAGAGAGAGAGAGAGAGAGAGAGAGAGAGAGAGAGAGAGAGAGAGAGAGAGAGAGAGAGAGAGAGAGAGAGAGAGAGAGAGAGAGAGAGAGAGAGAGAGAGAGAGAGAGAGAGAGAGAGAGAGAGAGAGAGAGAGAGAGAGAGAGAGAGAGAGAGAGAGAGAGAGAGAGAGAGAGAGAGAGAGAGAGAGAGAGAGAGAGAGAGAGAGAGAGAGAGAGAGAGAGAGAGAGAGAGAGAGAGAGAGAGAGAGAGAGAGAGAGAGAGAGAGAGAGAGAGAGAGAGAGAGAGAGAGAGAGAGAGAGAGAGAGAGAGAGAGAGAGAGAGAGAGAGAGAGAGAGAGAGAGTGTGTGGAAGTTTGTTGTATCATCCAGTCGTGTCTCTGAGGAATTCTGTTCTCTTATCCAAAATTCATGGAGCTTAATCAGTCGATTAGTTTGGTGCTTGGTAACAGATCCTGTTTGGGAATATGCCCAACATGCTGCTTTCTGACCCACACGTCCACTGAATGACCTGAACACACACACACACACACACACTCTCCCTCGCTCTCTCTCACACACACACACACACACACACTCTCCCTCGCTCTCTCTCACACACACACACACACACACACTCTCCCTCGCTCTCTCTCACACACACACACACACACACACTCTCCCTCGCTCTCTCTCACACACACACACACACACACACTCTCCCTCGCTCTCTCTCACACACACACACACACACACACTCTCCCTCGCTCTCTCTCACACACACACACACACACACACTCTCCCTCGCTCTCTCTCACACACACACACACACACACACTCTCCCTCGCTCTCTCTCACACACACACACACACACACACTCTCCCTCGCTCTCTCTCACACACACACACACACACACACTCTCCCTCGCTCTCTCTCACACACACACACACACACACACTCTCCCTCGCTCTCTCTCACACACACACACACACACACACTCTCCCTCGCTCTCTCTCACACACACACACACACACACACTCTCCCTCGCTCTCTCTCACACACACACACACACACACACTCTCCCTCGCTCTCTCTCACACACACACACACACACACACTCTCCCTCGCTCTCTCTCACACACACACACACACACACGTTGAGTGTGAATGTCTTCGGTTTCCTCACACAGACTCTAATGACGGGAAATGAAAGTGCAGCTTAACAGCAGATCATGTTTCATTCGTGTTGTTCAGAACTGAAGCGTGTGATCAGAATGTAGACGATCATAGTAAGAACAATAAGAAAAAATAATTCAATCAAATATGATAAAACATTAAATTTTGCATAAACAAAATGAAGCGTGTTTTAGGAACATCAAGATTTGTTTTGAAATTATTCAATATTTTCACTTAAACGCCCCGCCCCATTCCCTTTACTATAATGACAAAACAATTACAAATTTAAATTTTAAAGTATTTTTCATGGTACTAAAACAGCGTTACAGTAATGAGAATCATCAGTTTGAGTCCTTTTTTTCTTGTTTTTATGGGTAAATAATGCACTTTCTTGACAGAGTTCATAAGTTTCATCCTTCATATCTCTTGTACTGTAACTCTTAATAAATGTCATCTTCCTCAAGATTCAAGACTCAGCACTGCCATGCTAGTGTAGTTGAGTTTATCTCAGTGTGCTCAGAACATGGAGCCAAAAATAGCAGCAGTAAACAGGGCTGTACGCAGGGCTTCATAAATACAGCAGTCCTAAAACTGAGCTCGATCTGAGTGAGAACGAGGATCGTTGAGGGATTCCTGTGGAAACTGAGCTGTGTGTGAATTACTGAGTGTTCTCGTGACTGAGACACTGTTGAGATCTCTTGGAGAAACATCCCAGACTTCAGGAAATCTGTTTAATCTGAGACTGGGACTGGTCAGTGATGTTTTCTGATGCTGGCTGTGGTTTTGTGTGTTTGTGAGTGCTGTGAGAGTGCAGGGTGAGCCGGGTTCCTCTCTTATCTCACACAACACACACTGCTGTTTTCTCACAGCGGTTGATCTGCGGGAAGTGTGTGTGTTGACATTTCTTCACTGAATTTCACAGCATATGAATAGATGGTGTTTTCATTTTCCTCTGTTACTGGCAGAGTTGGGGAGTAACTAGTTACATGTAACGGAATTACGTAATTTAATTACAAAATAAAAGTCATTGTAATCAGTTACAGTTACTGAGAAAAAATGTGTAATTAAATTACAGTTACTTATGAAAATGTTTTTTCACACACACACTCCCACATATAGATTTAATTGATTTCTTTCATAAATTGCAGTGACTGCTCTAAAATATGAAACGCCAGTGTTTCAGGAGTTTAGAACATGCTTATTCGATAACTCTTTTATTTGCTATATGGGTTTATGTATAGCTATGCTTCATTTTTTAAAGATGAACTCTTTTTTTCCAAGGCATTGTTAGATTCCAGTGTTTACGGTCATAGCTAAGTAAAGATTTGATTTCAAAAACGGTATCATAGCTAATAAAATATTTCTTGTTATGATTTTAAATATGTATTTAACCTCTGTTTTGAGGCTGTGCTTCAAAGAGGACATTGATCTTCCACAAGCTGGTATGATTCTTTAGGGTCTTCATGAACGGTCTGCAACATACTTTGGTCAAAATTCCTCAGTCGTGTAAAACAACACCCTTTTTACCTTGCTCTGTTCACAGCCACTCATTTTGGGGCATGTCCCTTTAAATGCTAATAAGCTCTGCTCACCCGCCCCTTTCTTCCGTGGAAGAGCAACGGCGATTTTCAAATAATCATAAAAAATGTAAAGTGTCAGACTTCTTCTGGAGGTGCAGCTGGATCACGAACAATGGGTACTGACCTATCCTTGAGTTTTAACTTTTTAACAAAACCTGCCTTGAATTGTCCCTCGTTCAGAAAGCAGTCTGGAGTAAAATTATTTGCACAGACATAAATGAATTTAGGTGTATTCAGTGGCGCATTACCATTAAAAACAAAACTAATGCACTGCGTCCTCAGTGGCGGGAGAAAATTAAGATTCTTATGTTCTTCTACATCACAAAACTACAAAACATCTGCATTGAAGACATTGTTGCTACAGCTGCTGGAGCGTGGAGAAAATGATGGGCTTCGTACAACTGGTAAAAATATGCTAATATTGGTCAGTACATCAGCGGTTGTGGGCGGGGCCTGAACAATATGACATCATACTGCTCAGAACATCTAAACGGCTTGATAATTCACACTGTTTAGGATTTTGGGGGATTAAAAAAAGGAGTGAATGGATTTTTATCATTGTAGGGTGGTTGTGTCCACACACTGCTAAGATACATTTATATGCAAACACCAAGTGAAAGTGAATTTTGCATCCAATGTCTACTTTAAAACTGAAATATAATCTTAATTCAAGTGATGAAGGATTTCGTAAGTGTGACAGTGAGTACTACTGTAAGGTTCACCTTGCCTGGTTTACATGTTTGAAAATGATAAACAGTTGAAAACTTTAGAAGTTTAGAAAAGTATTCAAATGTAATCAGTTACATTAATAAAGTAATTGAAAAGTTACACTACATATTACATTTTAAGTAGGGTAACTTGTAATCTGTAACCTATTACATTTCCAGAGTAACCTTCCCAACACTGGTTACTGGTTACCTGAAATAAAACCTGAAAAAATAGTGCGGTTCTCTAGCACTGGGCCCAATACAGCAGAAATAAAACAAACAAAACCCAATTATATATACTGTATATATTAGTGCTATCAATCGATTTAAAGATTAATTAATCAAATTTTTTTTCCTGAAATTAATTTCAGTTAATCCCACCTAACATTAAAGTTTTAAAATATACTTCTATATTGCAGTAATTTCACATTCAATCTTCAGATTAATGTAGAAACAACATAAAGACAGTATATTTGTCATATTTGTTTAATGGCGTCTTTTTTTATGACTGAAGGCGAGTATCACTGATACCAACACTACTGATGTCTCTAGGAAATAGTTTTCTTTTTCCTAATATTTAACCATTGACTAGCCATTCAACATTACAGTATAACTGAGAGCTGTCCATTTAAACATGTATTAGACTTAAAAAAACTACTTCTAATTTAAGTGAACTTAAAACAATCTTCATATAAACACATTATAATAAATGCCACATTTGCCCTTCCTTCAAGTATATACAGAAATTGAATATAGTTTTCAAACACTAAATTCTAAATTAAATATAGATGAATCCTTAAAGCTACAAAAGTGATTGATTTCCTCTTTTTTTATTTTGTTCTTTGATGAACAGTCATCACAGCAGCTGGTTATGAGGTGATTTTGGCTGCTTTAAGAGCTTCTGCTGCTGAACATGATCTGACACGCGTCGTAGTTTCTCACAACTCTTTACCTTTTCTGACCCACTTCTCCGCTAATGAGCTGACGAGTTGAATCGGGTGTGTTAGATGAGAGAAACAGTGCTGCTGCTTCAGGACTCTTCAGAGACATGTTCTTAAATCTGACCCATATATAACAAATACTAACATGCATGCACAGTTTTAAGGCAGCTTTAATCAACTTTTTGGTAAATTTATGACTTAACTGATGACATAATTATGACATTGCATGCTCATAGTTTCTTTCACGCTTTAATATTAAACGATATGGGCTACAGTGCACGCTGCATTTGTGCGTGCAATTAAAGAGCATAGTATAACGGCTGACAGGACAGGAAAAATCATTTCTACTGACAGACGGCCTGATGACATCTCATCTGAGCGCAGTTCACTGTTGTTCTACTGAAGCTCCTCGTCACCTGTACCTGTTCTGCGCTTGTTTGACTCGCACCCTGCGCTGAGGTGAAGTTTCGTCTGAAAATCTCCCGTTTGATGTGGTTGTAAAGATGTTCTGCGTCTAAATAAACACAATTCTTGTCAAGAAAAAAAAGAGACAGAAGCAGCAGTTGTGAGTGGGGTGGCCAACCCTAGCTCCAATCCGGTGTTAGATATTTTGAAAGCGTTAAACTGAAAAAAATTAAGCATTGACGCTAGTTTTAACAGCACTAATGTAAATATATATATATATATTGTGTAAACGACTATGCAAATAAAGGTGACTTGACTTTACTATATATATATATACATATATAGTCAAGTCACCTTTATTTGTATAGTGCTTTATACAGTACTGATTGTGTCAAATCAGATTTACAGTGTTAAACAGGATAATAGTTTGTCAATAATGCAAGAAGACAATAACAGTCATTTTTCCAGTTAAATTAAGTTTATCATTGATTCAGTGATGTCATCATCCAGTTCAGTTCTCTTCCAATAGTGTCTGTGCATAGATAGATAGATAGATAGATAGATAGATAGATAATATCAAAAATATTTTTGATAATTTTACCTACTTATATTTTCTCATATATTTTTGGTCATTTATAAAAATGCTGCCTTTTAATTGTAAATCTATCTATTTTGCATTCACCCAAAATGTAATTTAAGATTGGAAATGTTTTTTTGTAATCTAATCTAGATGGAGCCGTGGAGCTCTGGAGTGTCTGTGTGTTTATATCTGAGCAGATGTTTGCTGATGTCCATCAAAGTGCCTGTATTGTGTCTTCAACAACACAAATTCACGAAGAATAAGAAAGCCGGATCACAGCATCCAGACTGGACTGAACCGGAGCGGGCTGCAGTGTTGAGCTGAACACATGGGAATACTGATTCCTGCTACAATGCAAGATGAGGATGCTTTGTGTGTGTGTGTGTGTGTGTGTGAGTGTGTGCGAGTGTGTGTGAGTGTGTGTGTGTGTGAGAGAGAGTGTCTGTGTGTGTGTGTGTGTGTGTGTGTGTGTGTGAGTGTGCATGTTTATGTGGTTTATGAAGACACAAATTTGTATAATGACATGGGTATGACATAGGTATTACAATGAGAAGATGATTTATGAGGACACTTTCAGTGTCCCCGTAATTCAAAAGGCTTATAAATCATACAGAATTTGTTTTTTTGAAAATCTAAAAATGCAGAAAGTTTCCTGTGAGGGGTAGGTTTAGGGGTAGGGTTGGTGTAGGGCAATAGAAAATACAGTTTGTACAGTATAAAAACGCCTATGGACAGTCCCCACAAACCATAAAAACCAACGTGTGTGTGTGTGTGTAGGAGTTTGTGTTAAATCCAATTTGGCTGGCGGTTGTTGCTCTTTTTATTCCTCTTCCCACAATAATGCGTCGGTTGATTTGTGTCTTGCCATGTGATGCAATTTGAGTGTGTGTACAGCGTCAGAACCTGATCGCCCAATCACATCACTGCTGAACACTCTGGTCCTCTCATTAACTCGGTTAGCTGAGTATTTAACTGCTGTGTTGCTAATTCACCCTCTTCCTGTTCCACATGGCTGTGGTCCTCTCCCACGTCCAGGAAATCTGTTTATTTGCTTTGGATTCTGACGGGAGTTTCTCAATTCATGCAGCACGGAATCAGAGGATGTTTCGCAGAACACATACTTGCACTAATACACAAACGCAGTTGTAGGTACTTCAAATGCACTCTTGTGTTTGTCTGATGGTAACAAACCATGCTGTTGAGAATGCACCACATACTTACATTTCAGAATGCAACAGCACACTAAATGAAGCATAAGTAGACGTTTTTGCGTTAACGTATAAGCGTAGTTTCGAGCCGCGCACATTTATCCTCCCAGCTCTGTCCTGAGCTCCACACAAGCGTCTTGAGTTCACAACAGCATCTTCGGTGTCCATGATGTCCGGCATCTAACTGCGATGGGAATAATTGCAGGGAACGTTCTCATAGGGTGTTTCGTTACTATCCCTGATGATCTGGAAGGTCAAACACACTGAGGAGCTTCTGTTCTTCAGCTGCTCCGAAAGGCTGGAGAGAAACCTGTTCATGAGCATTTCATCCAGTCGTGATCACTGAGCACTTTACATTACAATCACATATAGCATTCCAGTGAGGAAAATGCCACAAAATGCACTTTTATATTTCTGATGCAGTTATGAAGCACTCAAAATCAACTCGAGACATCTCGGGAGGCACAGTGCTATACATATATTGTGATTTCCCTGGGTTTGTTTTGTTTTCACATTCATGTAATCCCAAATATATTCCGATCAACCACATTTCCAGTTCCCAAATATGTTTGGAACTGCCCTTCTGTAAATTCATTTGTGTAATTTTTGCAGAAGCTTATATAAAATAGTCAAATGCACAGAGAAACTCCATGGAAATGGAAGCTTAACAGGACCAACTTAAAATGACACGTTATCATATCACACTGAATTTAACATTTGAATGTGAGCATGTAAGATTATTCAGCAGTAATCAATTCTCTTCCAAATCAGCGCGAGTCTCTGATTTGTGTTCCAAATCTAAATCTCTCTAAACTTTGTTTCTCACTCTGTTTCTCAGGATGAAAATGAGACGTCACAGGGTTTTCTTGATTTGCACGGTGGGACTGTGTGTCATTTCCTTCCTGCATTACTACAAGGCTCTCCACTACGTGTCCCTGCTGAGGGAGTTGTCCGCACCTTACCCTAACATCAAATCCTTCATCATGGTCACTGGTTTCTTCTGGAAGGAGGGCACCACCCCGCTGTCCAGTGCGTCTCCGGAGGAAGGGCCTCCACTGGTCCACAGGCTGTCAGACAGCAAGCCCCGGGCCGGAGGAGGCCTGGAGCTCGACACCGGACAAGAACCTGAAGCACCACAGCCGTGGAAGAGACCTGAAGATCCGCAGCGCTGGAGCTCGGAGACGACAGAGGTACCAGCACTGCTCTTCTGTAAATTCATGTGTGATTTCTGCACCAAACAAACACTCCCACGTCTGTCATTGGTCAGTCAGATGGATATTCCCACCTCAAACTCATCCGATTCGTTAGGTTAGAGTTAACCTTAACCCTAAGTCAAAAGTTGACATGTGGGGTCACTCAAACAGATCAATGTTGTGACTATAAATGTCTTACAGACAATTAAACTGAAAGAGCCAAAACATGTAAGAAAATTACAATGCATACATAATATAATGCATAATATCATTTCGAATTTTGAGTGGTCCAGGTATTTAAACAATCACTGGGGATAATATTCAACATTATGATTACTGCTTCCACAAATGATTGTGAATGTGCTGATTACAGCATTAGACTCCCATTGTGTGGACAAGTTTTAAGCAGTCAGATGTTTCTCTTTTGTTTGCTTTGGCACATGAAAATAAAAGTGGATTTTCTTGATGCTGCGCCATTCGCTTGAAATGTAGAATATATTGAATTCACTGCAAGCGAGCAGCTCAACAAAACCTGAACACGACCCACTGTAAACAAATTAATTATGATTCGTGTCATTCCTTTAGCCCTAAGAGTCAGTGAAATTTTGTCCAGATTCTGCTGTCTTCTCATGGGGCTTGTTCTTAATTAATCAGGTCCACAAGGGAGGTTTGATTGCCTGGCAGCCCAGCAGCCCGACCAACCAGAAGCCCGACCCGCAGAGAGACGCTGCGGTCAGAGTTGCGGTGAACAAGCTTCAGCCGCGTCACGCCTCGACTCCAGACCCGCTGGAAACCCTGGGGGACCTACACCGCCGCACCCACGTCCTCCAGAATGACCGCACCCCTTATTTCGTCCGCACCAAAGCAGGCGCACTGTGCTTCCGGCAGGGCACGGAGGTGGCTCCGCCTAAAGATGAGACGTTGAAAGCGAGACCCAGCGTAGCTGGAATCGGCCAGCGGAGAATATTACAGAAGCCTGACGAGTTACACACTTCAGCAAAATCAGTGGAGGAGTCCGGAGCCGCTCGAGGGAAGCCCAAGCGTGGCAAGCGGCTGGTGAAGTGCGTTTGTCGGCCGGGATGGCACGGTCCTTACTGCGGAGTGCCCACTATGGTGTACCACTCCAATCTGCCCACGAAAGAGAGACTGACCCCCCGCGAGACGCCTCGACGCGTCATAAACGCCATCAACGTGAACCACGAGTTTGACTTGTTGCACGTGCGCTTCCGCGAGCTCATCCGGGCCGTGGATCTCTTCCTCGTGTGTGAGTCCAACTTCACGGCATACGGAGAGAGGCGTCCGCTGAGGTTCCTGCATCTGCTGCTCAATGGAACGTACAATTACGTGCGCCACAAGATCCTCTATGTCTTCCTGGACCATTTCCCAGAGGGTGGCCGACAGGACGGATGGATCGCCGATGACTACCTGCGCACGTTCCTGACTCGCGACGGCATGGCGCGGATCGCAGGCTCGCGGCCCGACGATGTTTTTCTAATCAACGATGCCGACGAAATTCCATCTCAGGAAGGAGTCCTTTTCCTTAAGCTTTTCGATGGCTGGACGGAGCCTTTTGCCATCCACATGCGGAAGTCCCTGTATGGGTTTTTCTGGAAGCAGCTGGGCTCCCTCGAGGTGGTCTCCGGATGCACCGTCGGGATGCTGAGGGACGTCTACGACAATGATGGGATTCGGCTCCGGCGGCGGGAGTACTACACCATGCCGGGATTCCGGAAGTACGAGAACGACACCGGCCACATCTTGGTGCAGTGGTCGATTGGAAGTCCGTTCCATTTCGCAGGCTGGCACTGCTCCTGGTGTTTCACGCCAGAGGGAATTCACTTCAAACTCATTTCGGCCCAGAACGGGGACTTTCCTCGCTGGGGCGACTACGAGGATAAACGTGATCTCAACTACATAAGGGAGCTGATCCGAACGGGGGGCTGGTTTGACGGCTCTGTGCAGGAGTTCCCGCCCTCAGACCCTAAGGAGCACATGTACGCCCCCAAATACATGCTGGATAATTACGATCACTACCGCTACTTGTTGGAGAACCCTTATGCCAAGCAGTCCAAACCAGGAGGCGCGTAGAGCAGAATGAGAGCCAAATGTTTGTAAAGATAGTTTGATTGAAGACAGTAAGGAAGGGGAACAGAGAGGGAGAGAAGAGACAGCCGTCCTGTTCCTCTCTTTCCTCTCACTCTCATTGGTCCCAGTATCCAAAACCGTCCAATAGCTGAAGTCTTCATGTGAACACAGGCCTTGCAGAGACCAACAGATATCCTTTCTGTTTTGGTCGATGTTTACATGAATGATTCCCAGCGTTCTTTGAGAGACTCTGCAATAGACGCCTCCTGTGTTCACTGTACAAGACTGTGTGTGTGTGTGTGCGTGTGTGTGTGTGTGCGTGTGTGTGTGTGTGCGTGTGTGTGTGTGTGCGTGTGTGTGTGTGTGCGTGTGTGTGTGTGTGCGTGTGTGTGTGTGTGCGAGAGAGAGAGAGAGTGTAAATGTGTGTGTGATCAGACTGAACTTCGTTGGTGCACAGACTTTCTTGCTTGCACTTCAGAATCAAAATAAGAAAACAAATGCCACATTTTTGGGTTTGTTGACAGCTTGTAAATTCCTCCGAACTCAAACGTCTTTTTCCTCGGTCAGAAAAAAATCTTTGTGTATCATTGTGAGCTGTTCTGAATGAGTTTGAGGATGAGAGAGAGAAAGAGACCATTCGAGAGAAACGGGGCTTTGTTTGAGCTCTGCTGAGTTCTGATGGAGCTGATATGTGAGATTGTGCCGAGGGAGAGAGGTCCGCTTGGACAACACAAATGAGCTTCCTGTTTGAGAAATCCTTGCGAAAAACATCCTAAAGCTGGGAAAAGAGCTGTTTTCAGATCAGATATTTAGTTCAAACAGTCGTTAATGTGAACCACCCATGTTGTGCACAAGAATGGGGAGATGCCAGATAAAAATAAGACAGACAGAGACTCTGTTCCCAACTAGTGAGATACCTACATAGGCAGCATTCTGACACAAAGGTTGTTCCAAATCGTGTTCTGCCTTCTAATATACCTTCTTTTGGCCAAATTCAGAATTCTAAATCATCTTTTCCAGAGAAGGCATGATCCAAGAATGCATTGTGTGACAGTCTACTTGGAAAAAAATCCATCCAAGATGGCAAACAAAGACTTGCTGATTATAAATGCAATGTATTCAATACAGAAAAGCATTGATATAAACAGTTCAGTCCAATGTGTATTTTTAAAAGCGTCCCGTTGTTAGCCTAGCAACATGCATCATGCTCAACTGGAATCAGCAATGCAGCTCACTGTGTTTTGGAACAGAGCCATGCAGTGTTTGGTGGTCTTGGCTCTCTCGTGCTTTCATTTTAAGTCAGAGTAGGAAACAGTTTCTTATGAAACCCTGTGCTGGAAACTCCCTGTTCTCAGAGCTGTGAAGCCATCTGATCGCATTCGAGATCCGTGGGGAATTACATTTACACAGCGGCACCAGAGATCTGAAGAGATGCGGATTATTTGACAGGGATTGTTGTAGGATAATTCTGTCATTTACTGACTCTCTTTTCTGGGGCTGTTAAAGTCAACATGAAATTAACATTGACTCTCTTAATTCATGTTCGTGTCTTATTGTGAATGATTCACCATTAATATTCTGAAGAATACAGCTGACATCATCAATTCTTCTTTATCAACCACCTTCATGTTGAGACACCATCTGATCAGTTCATCATGAAAAAAAACTCAAGTCCCATCCTACATTTAGGATCAGCCATAAACAAACTCCCGCAGACATAGAAACATCCCGAAGGATATTATCTCTCTGTCAGACATGCTGCTAAAAACAGGTCTCCAGATATAGGAAATATCTGGGCGTGGGATTAAAATACTGCCACCAAACCTTCATGGTGAAATATATATCACCACCAGTAGTCAAGAGTCATGAACTCATGCTTACAAATGATAACTCACTAGTGTCTGTGTAAAAGGTCATTCTGCTGGGACACCAATACGTATCCATGTGGCCTGTTCATGCCCAAGAGTGCCAAACAGCAGCACATTATAAACAGGCTAAAGATAGAGACAGCGTTAGATGTCTGAAACATAACAGATCTCAGCAGAGCAACAGGTGCTGCTCAGTCTCCGTCCATAAGCATTTATAGTGTTCATCTGTCAGGATCTCAGATGTGCTTCATGCCATTGTGATTGCAGTGCGGTCGGGACCTTCGTCAGCCTTCATGCACGCAGTAAATTGCATGCAATGCAAACATCTCCACATGGATGTCTCCAAATCCGTGTGAATTCCACATGGGAATACAGTTGAAATTTTGAGTTTTATTCCAGTGAGCTCTGGTGATGCGCTTGCATTATTATCCTGAAAGTCTGGCATTAATGGACAGACTGAAGGTTGTTTCATTTGAACTGAATCAGAATCAGTTCACATCTGCATATCAAGGAGCAGGAATATCTTTTAATAACGGCCTTATGAATGACCTCATGAGTTGACATATTTTACAGGCAGGGGAGCCAAACTCATATCTGAGTTCACATCTGCAGCGTGAGATCTGCCCTTCCTCAACCGTCGTGCCACATTTAAAGAACATTTGACTTGATTTATTTAGGTTTGAACCTGTGACAGCAGGTGCTCAGATTTTGTGTTGAATTTAATGATCGTTTTGCTCATTGAAATCAAATGAAGGGCCGCTGAGGTGTTTGGCTTTAGACTGGGAACTCGCAGACTGCTTTAGATGATGGAAATCTCTCTCTCTCTCTCTCTCTCGGTTAACAAACATTCACTGTTTTGGACTTACTGTCATTTTTGTTTTGTGTCGTTTGCTGTTGTAAATGTTGTTGCTGTTTACATTATTTATCTTATTTATTACTATCCTGTTTCTGTGTAGAAAAGGGAAGATTGATCTGTCAGAGGAGAGAGAAGTTCTTCTCTGACTCGGTAAGAAAGACTGAAACGTCTCTCTCCTCCACATCATCCCTCCATCCCTCCATCCCGTCCTCTCGCACCGCATTATTCATCTTAAACGTGATGGAGAAAGTCACTCATGAACCTTCTTGGCCAGAAACACTTTACACTAGTATGCAAACGCACGTGCTGTTGAGTTTCAACTGTTTGTGCCATTTAACTGGACATGATAGCTAACTAGCTGTAAACATAGGCTATTGATAGTTCAACTTTAAAGTTGTGATGAAACGACAGACAAGTAGCATCAAATCTTTTCTTCTATATTGCGACATACATCCAAGTGTGTAATGAATTATCAGAAAAAGGCAAATGTAGAGCATGACTTGGTTCTGTGCATCGGCTGTTATTCCGATGTTGAGATGTGGGCGTGGCATTCAAAAGTGAATGCAGATGAGCGTGAGCTTTTAGGGGAAATGTTTGGAGAAATCCTGCATATGTCACCAGAAAGAAGATTTAGTTATGACATTTTGATTAAACATTACAAGGTCAAAAAAGTACAAATGAATCATATGCACAGACAAATTATTGACAATAAGATCAATAACATGCATCTAGCAAGTAGACGAATTTGGATGCACACACACACAGTGCATAGACTGCATCTTAGCTACGCATAACAAATACAAAAAACAAAATGTGTTCTCAAATCGGCTCAAAGTAGCAAATATTTTCAAATAATATCACATTTCATATCTTCTGACTGGATGGAATCAAAGTCTGAAGCTAAAAAAAAATTGGACTACTCACCAGAACTCTGCGTCGACTCGGGGCAAAAATCTGTGCATAAGTCCTGTAAAGTATTCCAGCCTTTATCAAGATTCTCTTAAATTCTCTTAAACTCTTTCATGACAGAAAGAGAAAACGGACGCAGCGCGCATGCGCAGTAAACCGTTCTCCGGCACGTTTCCGTTCGCATACTTGCGTGATGTTTGATTCTTGTCTTCATCTCGCGTTTGTCCTGTGACTCACCTGTGAACGGTGTCGTGTCGTGCATCAGGGGAGCTGTGCACGTGCCGTGTGTTTTGTGATAAACAGATGAATGCGAAGGTTCTTATAAAACACAAGCCAGCACGTGCTTCGCCACAGACCAGAGGAACTGATGACGTCCATCATGAGCTGGCACACACAACACCTGGATATTAAATATGCTGTCAGCTTCTTCTTCTGCTGTGTGTGAAGATGATGGTTTGCGTGAGTGGGCTCCACAGACACACGTGGTGCTTCAGGAGATAACACTGCACACCTGCGATTGTCTGGACACCAGCTGAGAATCTCCCGGGCTGGCAAAACTTCATATCTGCACGGCATTTTATGATTTTAAAGCGTAACTTATTCAGTGTATTCTGCTTTAATATATTGAAGGATATTTTCTGTCGTTATTTTTTCTGGTGACCTTAACATTTCTTCTCATCTTAATGTGTAATCTTGTTTAAGACGCTGAGATGTATAACACAAAGATCATTCTGTCATATTTGTCACTATTATTAATGCACGGTATGGTTTTTGTTCCGTTAATCAAACCAGTTTTTCCTGTGATGTGACTTCATCACTCTCCGCCAATCACGTCCACTCTCACTCTCACTCTCCGCCAATCACGTCCACTCTCACTCTCACTCTCCGCCAATCACGTCCACTCTCTCTCTCTCTCTCCGCCAATCACGTTCTCGGTGTGGGAGTTTCTCAGACTGGATCACAGATGGAATAATGTCTCTAATATCTCAGCAGTCAGATGAAGGGCGTGTCCGTGAGAGAAGTGAAAGTGTTTGAAAAGCAGAGACTCTTGATTTCTCTCCTGCACTGCTAAGAAGGAGCGTGTACATTAAATGAGTTTATACAATCCTTTTTGTTTTGTGTATATGAATGGCTATATGTTAACCTTGAAGAAAAATATAAAAAATAACAAATTCTATGACAAAAACTATAATAAATGAATTTGAAAACCAGTTTGCGGAAGTATTTCTATTTCTTCACTACTGAACTGAGTGCACACTAGAGGGCAGCGTGTGCTCTCTCACACACACACACACACACCTCTCAAACCCACACACACACACCTCTCAAACCCACACACACACACCTCTCAAACCCACACACACACACCTCTCAAACCCACACACACACACCTCTCAAACCCACACACACACACCTCTCAAACCCACACACACACACCTCTCAAACCCACACACACACACCTCTCAAACCCACACACACACACCTCTCAAACCCACACACACACACCTCTCAAACCCACACACACACACCTCTCAAACCCACACACACACACCTCTCAAACCCACACACACACACCTCTCAAACCCACACACACACACCTCTCAAACCCACACACACACACCTCTCAAACCCACACACACACACCTCTCAAACCCACACACACACACCTCTCAAACCCACACACACACACCTCTCAAACCCACACACACACACCTCTCAAACCCACACACACACACCTCTCAAACCCACACACACACACCTCTCAAACCCACACACACACACCTCTCAAACCCACACACACACACCTCTCAAACCCACACACACACACCTCTCAAACCCACACACACACACCTCTCAAACCCACACACACACACCTCTCAAACCCACACACACACACCTCTCAAACCCACACACACACACCTCTCAAACCCACACACACACACCTCTCAAACCCACACACACACACCTCTCAAACCCACACACACACACCTCTCAAACCCACACACACACACCTCTCAAACCCACACACACACACCTCTCAAACCCACACACACACACCTCTCAAACCCACACACACACACCTCTCAAACCCACACACACACACCTCTCAAACCCACACACACACACCTCTCAAACCCACACACACACACCTCTCAAACCCACACACACACACCTCTCAAACCCACACACACACACCTCTCAAACCCACACACACACACCTCTCAAACCCACACACACACACCTCTCAAACCCACACACACACACCTCTCAAACCCACACACACACACCTCTCAAACCCACACACACACACCTCTCAAACCCACACACACACACCTCTCAAACCCACACACACACACCTCTCAAACCCACACACACACACCTCTCAAACCCACACACACACACCTCTCAAACCCACACACACACACCTCTCAAACCCACACACACACACCTCTCAAACCCACACACACACACCTCTCAAACCCACACACACACACCTCTCAAACCCACACACACACACCTCTCAAACCCACACACACACACCTCTCAAACCCACACACACACACCTCTCAAACCCACACACACACACCTCTCAAACCCACACACACACACCTCTCAAACCCACACACACACACCTCTCAAACCCACACACACACACCTCTCAAACCCACACACACACACCTCTCAAACCCACACACACACACCTCTCAAACCCACACACACACACCTCTCAAACCCACACACACACACCTCTCAAACCCACACACACACACCTCTCAAACCCACACACACACACCTCTCAAACCCACACACACACACCTCTCAAACCCACACACACACACCTCTCAAACCCACACACACACACCTCTCAAACCCACACACACACACCTCTCAAACCCACACACACACACCTCTCAAACCCACACACACACACCTCTCAAACCCACACACACACACCTCTCAAACCCACACACACACACCTCTCAAACACAAAGGCTCACACTCTCAAACACACCCACTCTCTCTCACAATCACACACACACTCTCTCTCGCTCACACACACACACACACTACTGAACCCAACTACACTCAGACTGCTGGAGGTTCCTCTGTGGAAAGAGACAATAAAACAGCCACTAATAGCCCATCTGTTATTGAGAGATGCTATGTGATTACGGATGATTTGTGATCATGATCAAACCTTTGAGTTATATGTTATGACTAGATTGTAGGTTTACGGCGATGACTAGGTTTAAATCAACTGAGCAGTTGTTTCTGGTGACGTTATTATTGTCCCTCATTGAGAAATGATCACATTTAGCGTGAAATGTCTTTCAGAACAATGGACGGAGAGAGTCTGCTGGTGGAATGAGAAGTGCATGTTCTGATATGTGTGATGGGGTCAGGTTCTGCACAGCTCTGAAATATTTGGCTGACTTTGAACTGAATGAAAAATTCACGTCTACAGAAGAACACAGATTGGATCATCGAATTCAACATTACAAGGGATGTTTTTCGTAACCTTTAAATAACATTATAATCAACAAGAAAACTGGGCATTTCAATGTTTTTAGAATATTAAACATAAACGTTCAAATGTTACATTTTGGGTAAAAAGAAAACAGAAAACAGCTTCTACCTGCAGGTCATCAGAACCCTTAATAAACTGTAAAGCTGTCTCTAAAATGGCACTATTATCCCCCATCATATCAAAGGACTATAAAAACATGATGTCTTTTGAATCTTGCACACTTTGCACAACTACATTACATTACAAACCTCAAAGCAAAGTCTCCACCTCAACCTTGCACCTGCGCACTTTTTATTTTTTATTTATTTTTTATTGTTATTGTATTGTATTGTGAATCTGTTGTAACCACTATTCTACATTCCTGTTTCTTACATTTGTCTTGCTTGCCCCTTTATCATTTATTTCCATTATTAGTATTAATAATACATAATAACGCACACAGAGTTATTACCACAAAGATTGCAGGTTTTCATGATTTTCCAACCAGTAGATGTCACTGTCCCAAACCAGTTCCACGCTAGGTGTTTACATGCACTCATTCTTGTCAAATGAAATGAATCCAATCCGATTTCAGATTCTTAAAGTTCTGGCACATGCACAGTGCCATGATGCGTATGTTTACATATGCATACACACGTGAGTATATTTTACATTGCATGTCTTACAAACCGGTCAGTGGACTGAACATTTGCTAAATATCTGCTAAAAATGTATTAGGTATGTCATCAAGGCACTGCACGTGCTGAAGTTTTCTTCATAATACATGTAATGCACCTGTAAGTACACTTGGCCACAGTCACTTCACTATATCACTATAACGAGAACTATTTAGTAGGCAAAAAAACATTATGAGAAAAGAGAAAATTCTGAAGTGTACATCTGATGCACACTTTATTATCCAGTGTCCAAGGTAACACATTTAGGTTATATAAACATTGTTTTGAAATGTTCCTAAAATTTTAAGAACGTTTTGTTCTAACATTTATATAACTTCTGAAAAATGTTAGCTGGGTAGTACATCTGGAATACATTCACACTGCATAGAACATACTTTTTGATTGGTCGCATTATTCAAAACAAGCACCTATTCATAACTCCGCCTCACCTTTGAGGATAGACATGTTAATGATGGTGCGGATCTCAGGCGTGGGATTGGCTGCAGGCTGGGAGGCGGGGCTTAGGGGCGGGTCTAAGTGGTCTTAGCAGTTCTACAAAAGGCAGCAGTCAATTAGGGATGGGCGATACCCCTTATTTTGTTTTCGATACGATACCGATATTTTTCAAGGCAGTATCGTCGATATCGATACCGATTCGATACTTCTGCACTAAACTTTTAAATTATGAAATGTATTAAATTGCTAAGAGTAAAATGGGTAATGAAAACCACTTAACTTTGTTTAAAACGCATTTTAACCTGATTAATCCCAAATTTTTCCCAGACATGAAAATGTCCAAATGATGTGTCATTAGTAACCCTTTGAAATATTCAAAAAAAAAAATGTTTGGGAAAAGTGTGTGAAACATTGTATTTTATGGTCAGTCACAATTGTAACCGGTGGGATAATGTGTATACTGAATTAACATATTTCTGCAGTCATACATTTTTATATATATCTTAGCCCAGCTATTTTAAACTGTTTGATCACATTCTAGGGTTACTATTATGCATAAAAAACCCTTATACAACATTGATAGGAATACTGAGATCAAATACAAAAAAATACAACCATCAATGTATTTCAAAATCTTTACTTTTTTGTAACATATCATCACATTTTTATATTAGTGCTACCGGTATTACAACATTAATATCCTAACTTATTTGTAACATTTGAACTTTTGATTTAGTGCAATATTTTGTACTGCCATTAGGGACTGCCAGTGAATGGCTGTTGCATGCATAAACTGCAACTTTTTTTTATTCTGACAGTGTATGATTTCTATTAACATTACAGAATAGAACATGATCAATATTGTCTTTTAACGTTCAGTTTAAATAATTGTAATTGGACAAACTATGTAGGCTACAATTTCAATTTGTTTATTCTGAAATAACTCAAACATTTATGTTTTTATTTCTGTCCTCTGATAAGCATTGTTCAGGGCTGCCATTCCCAAAAGCTTTAATGCTTTCTTACGATACTTTTGGGAAACGCAGCCCTGTTTGAATGCAAACAAGAACAAGCTTTTTATTGTAATTGCATAAGTGAGTAGTTAATGTCCTTCGAAAACTGATGTCATTTTTATGTTTGCTGAGACAAACATTGCTAGCACTTTTCTAGACAATCAGATACAATTTCCCCCTGGTAGAAAAAAAAATAAAAAGAAAGAAAGAAAAATTAAATCCAACAGATGCACATTATAGGAGTGACCCAAGCCAGTCTTTTGACTTGAGCCAGTAAGGAAATGTCTAGCAACCAACTAGAACATCTTAGAGACACCCTTGCAACCTAGAACATCCTAGCAATTTCCCAGAAATAGAAACCACCCAAAAAATCCTAGCAATGCCCTAGAAACCACACAAAACATCCTGCCCTAGCAACCACCTAGAACACCCTAACAACACCCTTGCATCATCCTAGAACAGGGGTTCTCAACTGTGGCCCTCAAGTTCCACTTTCCTGCAGAGTTTAGCTCCAACCTTGATCAAATTCACCTGCCTGTAACTTTCTAGTGATCCTGGAAGACCTTAATTAGTTGCTTCAGGTGTGTTTGATTAGGGTTGGAGGTGAACTTTGCAGGACAGTCGATCGCCAGGAGCAGGGTTGGGCACCCCTGCACTAGTGCATGATCCAGTTTAGTTCAGTTGAAGCTGTGTTCACATCTGATCATCTCATCAGACATGTTCTGCGTGTGAGCTGTGCATGTGTGTTTCTAAACTCTGCAGGTAGATCATTGGCAGCAGCATATGGAGGAGTGCTTCAGTCCAGCTTATTAGCCTGAGCTGTAAATATGTGCAGCCCTATTGTAAACAACACATGGCATTGTGGGTGGAAATGATGCCATGCTGAGGAAACCCTGCCAAGATCGAACCCAAGCCAGTCAATGAAGTGAGAAATGTGTTGGATTCTCTCAATCAGACATGAACGATTCCTCAGATCACGTGCGTTGAGAAATTCTCAAAGTGATGCCAGAAGACCCTTTCAGTGATCACTTCTTGAAAGAGCCATTTTTCCTAATGTGAAGAACATTTTAGTACTCTAAAGAACATTTTTACGCAATAAATAATCCTTTGTGCAGTGTGGAAATGTTCCATTGATGTTAAAGGGACAGTTCTCCCAAAAATGTGCTGTTACTTTACTCACCCTCAGGCCATCCCATATTTTAGCTGTAAATCTTTATATCCTCAGGCAAACACGGTGATGTTCGGTTCACGAACGAATCATTCTTTTGAATCGGTTCATTTTGGTGAACTAGTTCATCATTACAGACCGTTTGCCTGAAGCTCTGGATTACAGGTAATAATGTTCATTTTCTTGCACAGACTGATTGTTTCGCTTCATAAGACCTCAATAGCAGGTATTAATTTTGTGTTCCTTGATATGCTTTTTTATTCTCAGAGACGGGCAGCCACCGACTTGCATAATATGTTTCAGCTAAAAATCTTCTGTGCCTAAATCTCGGATGTCCTGAGGGTGAGTAAATTAACAGCACATTTTCATTTTGGGGTGAACTGTCCCTTTAAATGTTCTTCATGGAATTCCCCACCAACAATGTACCAAAAACCCTACAACTCAGCAATGCCCTAGCAACCACCAGATCACCCTAGCAACAAACAAACAACCAATCAATTAAATTATTTTTGTATAGCGCTTTTCACAATACTTTCACAGTCATTTCAAAGTAGACTTACAGAAAATCATGTTAATATTTATAATATCTTAATCTTTTACTCACTCACTCACTCACTCACTCACACACTCACTCACACACACACACTCTCACACACACTCACTCACACTCTCTCTCACTCACACACACACACACACACACTCACCCACACACACTCACTCTCTCACTCCCTCACTCACACACACTCCCTCCCTCACACACACACACTCTCACTCACACACACACACACTCACTCACACACTCACACACTCTCACACACACTCACTCACACTCTCTCTCACTCACACACACACACACACACACTCACCCACACACACTCACTCTCTCACTCCCTCACTCACACACACTCCCTCCCTCACACACACACACTCTCACTCACACACACACACACTCACTCACACACTCACACACTCTCACACACACTCACTCACACTCTCTCTCACTCACACACACACACACACACACTCACCCACACACACTCACTCTCTCACTCCCTCACTCACACACACTCCCTCCCTCACACACACACACTCTCACTCACACACACACACACTCACTCACACACTCACACACTCTCACACACACTCACTCACACTCTCTCTCACTCACACACACACACACACACACTCACTCTCTCACACACACTCACTCACTCACACACTCACACACACACTCACTCACACTTCTCGCAGTTGAACATGTAGTTTATCTCTCCTCCTCCTTCCTCGCTCATCCTCCTCCACTTCAAGCAGAGGTTCCCCAGATGCTCCCAAACTCTGTGTGTTCCTTGATATGCTTTTTTATTCTCAGAGACGGGCAGCCACCGACTTGCATAATATGTTTCAGCTAAAAATCTTCTGTGCCTAAATCCCACAGCCTCGGGCTGCAGAATGAATCACCAGCAGGAAGATCAGCCATGAGGGGCTTATGATACGTTTGCTTCTCCTCCAGACAGCAGTGGGATGCAACATGAACACATGAAATCACAGTGTGTTCCTCTGACCCTGCTCTCTCTCTCCGTTTATTTGTGTTTGCTGTAACACAGAGCCAAATGATCTCTAACCTTTAAAACTCCCACATTCTTCTATTAGCACAAAATCAGTCTCAAATTAGAACTCAAACACACAAGGTTTCATATCCTCCTGGGGCCTTTCCACTGGCTTGTTTTTATACTGAGCTAAGGTGTGTGTGTGTGTGTGTGTGTGAGTGAGTGAGTGAGTGAGTGAGTGTGTGAGTGAGTGAGTGTACACTGTCGTTTAAAAGTTTGGGATCAGTAAGATTTTAAATGTTTTTTTAAAAACGTCTCTCTTCCGATCATCTAGGCTGCACTTATTTAATCAAAAATACAGAAAACTGAAAAACAGTAATATTGTAATATTATTATAATTTAAAACAGGTGTTTTCTATGTGAATATGTGTTAAACTGTAATGTATTTCTGTGATGTGCAGCTGTATTTTCAGCATCATTCCTCCAGTCTTCAGTGTCACATGATCTTCAGAAATCAGTATAATATGCTGATCTGCTGCTCGAGAAACATTTCTGATTATTATCAATGTTGAAAACAGTCGTGCTGCACGATATTTTTGTGGAAACTGTGATACATTTTATTTTTCAGGATTCACAGATGAACAGAAAGTTCAAAAGGAAAGCATTTATTTGAAATAGAAATCTTCTGTAACAATATACACTGTTCAAAAGTTTAGGGTTGCATTTTTTTCTTTCTTTTTTTGAAATAAAATACTTTTGTTTAGCAAGGATGTGTTGAACTGATAAAAACAGAATTATATTATAATGCTCTTTTTAACTTTTTATTCTTCAAAAAGTATCACAGGTTAAAAAAAAACAAAAAGTGTGATATGATACCAAAATCCAGTATCACATTTGCAAACTCCCTTTAAAATCATTAAAAAGCTGTCACTCATCTTAATTCATCGCGATCTCACAAACCTCCGTTATAATCAATGAAGCTCTCTACACTGCACACTGAATCTATTATTTACATCGTGTGCACACTTTCTTTGTTATAATGGAATTATAAATGTTATAATTGCAAAAAATTTTAGTTTAGTCAAATTTCACTTCTGAGTACAAGTTTGTAGTTCAGGAAGAACATGTTGGTCGGTCAATGACAGCACAAGGGAATATAAGCATCACTCAGGTTTGTACTGATTTTCCTAAAGCAGCTTCATTTCTAATATCTCTGCGTGTTTACCTGCATGACTCAGATTATTACAGACATGCCAACTCGCTCATATTTCAGTATATGCATGAGTAAATTCAGGTGGTCTCACTGGGATTTGATGTATTTTGTGTTACATCACATAATGTTAACTCTTGATAAGCGTGACCGCGGGGCGTCAGTGTGGAGCTCCGGATCTCACCCCAGAAAACCTACATCAGAGTTTCTGTACAAAGGCTTTATTTGTTCCAGCAAATATGAATTTGTATTGCTTATACATTAATTTCATTGCTTTCCATTTGTCAGCTACGTAAAGTACTGCTTTTCTACAACAATGAGAGAGAGAGAGAGAGAGAGAGAGAGAGAGAGTTTTATCAGTTCACATGCTCTACTTTACAGGAAAATAACTCAAAAGTGAAATAAACTGCGTCATCATCGATTCTCCCTCATGTCGTCACTGCCGTCCGCTGTGACATTCTGCAGAATTTCTCACTTCGGTTTCCACGAAAGAACGAAAGTCGTGCATGTTTGGATCGACGTGAGCAAATGATGAAGACAGAGGCTTCAGTTTTGGGTGAACTGTCAACTTAAGACCTCTGCTAAGAATCTGGACTATTTTTAGTCTAAATAATTACAAATAAAATAATAAAATCATGTCCTTTGAAGAGCAGCTAATCCAGCTGAATCATAAAACCACATTTCCCATGAAGCTTAGAGCAAGGGACTGAACGCTGGGAAACGGGTTGTGCAGGTTTTTCCTTTTAATGGTCTCGGGTGTTTCTCAGGAGGAGATGAGGCGCTTGATCCAGCCGCTGAGTTTGGTGATGCGTGTGTAAACCCCGTAATAGTCGGGTCGTCCGCAGCCTCTGCCCCAGCTCACCACACCGGCCAGAAACCAGCGTCCAGATGGCTCCTGACACACCAGCGGCCCGCCGGAGTCGCCCTGACACACACACACACACACACGCGTGTAATTCAGCGGCTTACATGCATCATCACGGTTACAGCATATGATCGAGACGGGTCACCTGACAGGCGTCCTTCCCTCCGCTGCGATACCCGGCACAGATCATTCTGGGCGTGATCATGTAACCATAGGAACGCACACAGGCGTCTTCACTGACCAATCGCACGTCTACCTTCTGCAGAACATCACTGACCGCTCCTAGATGAAGGAGACAGAGAGAGACCTCTAATGGTGTTTGATCTCCAGCGTCTCACATGTCTGACAGTAATACTATCATTCCTCGAAGCCGATGGTGTCACTCTTACTGAACCAGACGCACCACAATCAGGACACGTCGTCATTCTGTTCCTCTTTTGGTGGATTCATGTCTCGTCACCCAGGGATGCAAATTCACCATCACCAGGGTGGAAAAGGTGACAAAGATGTGACCCGTTGTTAAACGTTAAACCATGGCTTTTATTTTGGTGGGAGCCCTTAAATTCGGCATGAAAACTGAAATGTAAATTCACTACATCTATTTTCAAAATGCATGGTATAGATCTGTGCATGTGGTTTTTTTTTTTGTACTTTTTTTTTGCTCGTAATTGTTAATCAAATCTCCAAACTGGATCTTTCAGCGAAGCGTCAGTCTTCTCTCTGGTAACGTATGCAGGATTTCTCCAATCATTTAGTAAACACACTTAAACTCCGCCCCTGCACGCGGAGAGCCATGCCCACATCTCAATATCCAATCTATTCAGTGTGAGTATTTTTAAGAAGGTATTTTGAAGAATGCTGGAAACCAAACAGCTGGTGGTAGCCACTGATGACCAACGGAAGTCTACCGTCAACTGTTTTGTCTTCAGCAGAAGAAAGAAACTCGTACATGTCTGGAACCACTTGAGGGTGAGTAAATGATGACAGGATTTTCATTTTTAAGTGAACTACTACCCCTTTAAGTTTGAGTAACAGTGTGTCTGGATGTGTCTACACATCACTACAGCTCATCCCTTCATATCCGGAGTCAGAACTATCTATATTAAAAGTGTACAAGAACAGTGGCTCATAGAGAGACTAGATACAGATGCTGCAGGTGTTTATGGGATGCCATACCTCCCTCCCGCAGCGCGCCCCATCCCGTGACCCAGCACAGCACGTCTGGCTCCAGCTGCTGCGTCTGCGGCGGCAGACAGACCGGATGAGCCAGAGTCCCCGACCACACCGGCCTCAGCAGACGCAGCAGAGCCACGTCATAGTCGTGCGTCTCGTCGTCATAGTAGTGATGCAGGTGGATGTGTGACACGCGGATGGCTTCCTCCGTCTGACTGTTGCCATAGAGACGCAGTTTACCCAGATAGACGGTCCACACGGACGGAGAGAAGAACCTGCAGACAGACGCATTCAGCGGGACAGAACGACCACAGAAAGACAGACAGATGCAGACGCTCACCCGTCGTCATAGAAGCAGTGAGCTGCAGACACCACCCACTGGGCGGAGACTAACGCCCCCCCACATATGTGCCGCCCACTGATCTGCAGGCTGGCCTGCCATGGCCACTCCCCCTCCACTGCATCGGTCCCGCCCACCACACGACTGCTGAACGGCCTCAGTCCACAGTCTGCAGCGAGAACATGATCAAAACACACACACACACACATGCTCGCACACACAAACACACACACGCACGTACACACACACACTCACACATGCTTACATGCACACTCACACGCACACACACGCACTCGCACACACACACACACACAATGTGACTCTCTTACTGCAGTATTTCTCATCAGATTCATCAGGACAGTCCGTGATAAAGTCACATTCTGGGTTTGGCTTCTTTAGACACGTTCCATCTCCACATACATACGTCCAGTCAGAACATGGTACACCTGAACACACACACACACCCACACACACACACACACACACACACACACGTTTACTTAGCTAATCTAAATGGGCACATTCCAACGACTTCTGTTTTCATATATATAGCTAGTTATAAATATCACATATTATATGCATAACAGAATACATAATATATATGTATATATAACAGAAAAAGTTCTACATTACAATTTAAAAAAAAACTGTATTTACTTTACTTTTATATCATTTTTACAAATGAGGATTTCCCCAAAAGGAGCATTTGTCAAGTTTAGTTCAATTCTGGGTGTGAATTTGTCCCCAAAATATGGTTAAGTATGTAGAAACACACAGAAGAGTTGTGTGTGCTTGTGCTGCGCTTCCAAGGGAGAAGTGCTGTTTAAATAAATGAAGTAAATAATGTTTTTTTTAAATTATTATTACAAAATAGCTACAGTTGGGCTTTTTATGTAGCAATTATAGAAATTGTTATATAAAAAAAAGAAATTCAGGTCAAGAACGAAAAGGAACAAAAGAAATAATCATTTATATTTTACAATACGAATTTGAACTATTTTCAGGACCTTTTTTTTATTGTTACTTGATAATTGCCATTTTTATGGCAATTTAACACACAATGTAGAAATTCTATATAGTACATATCAAGTATTTCCATAGTTTTATTATTTTTGTACTGCATTAAATTCATGCTTATGTAAATACATAAATCATTACATGAAAGTTATTCTGCTGTTATAAAGTTACTGCATGAGAATTTTAGGAATTAATGTGTTGAATTTGACACATTTCAAATTAATGTCACCATGCAAAAACTCTTATTAAAATAGACTTCATTTTGTTTATGTAAAATATGATTTCCTTCTTTTGATTTTGAGGTAGAATATGAATATGATATTATTTGTTTCATGCATATATGAGTGAGTGAGTGTGTGTGTGTGTGTGTGTGTGTGTGCGCGAGAGTTTGTACAGGTTTCACCTACATTGTGGGGAACAAATGTCAAAGAAAACAGGTTTATAAATATTGTCATTCATTATTATTTCATTATTCATATTCACTAATATTTGTATTAATTAATATCCTGATATGCGAGAGTTTCTGTGAGGGTCAGGGGAGAGGAAATATCTTCAGCTCAGTACAGAAACAACAGAAGATGATGTGTGTACCGTGTGTGCAGTTTTCCTCGTCGCTACCCTCGATGCAGTCTGGATGCTGATCACACACTTTATAGTAGTCGACACACTGACTGTCCTCTGAGCACTGGAACTGAGCGATACACACTGCACACACACACACACACACACACATACACACCATTAGTTACGATCGCTGGAGCTCTTTCTTGTTTCAGTAAGAAGGTTTTTCCATTCGCAGCTTTTCTTTTGCGTTTCATAGTTTCAGTCTCTCTGCCCACACACACTTCTGATCATATTTTTCACTTCCTTTCTTTAGAATTCAGTAGAAAATGTCATTTGCTATTAGTCATATAAGCGTTTTCAATCATCATGCAGTGAAGATGGGAATTTACCGCAGTTTCTCTCATCCAGACCGTTGGGGCAGTCGCTGATACCATCACACGCCGGCACACAGAGACCGTTAACATGACAAAGCACCTGACCGGGACACGCTGACCACACACACACACACACACACACACAGACAGACACACACACTCACACACCCACACACACACACACACACAGAGAGAGACACACACACACACACACACACAGACAGACACACACACTCACACACCCACACACACACACACACACAGAGAGAGACACACACACACACACACACACAGACAGACACACACACTCACACACCCACACACACACACACACACAGAGAGAGACACACACACACACACACACACAGACAGACACACACACTCACACACCCACACACACACACACACACAGAGAGAGACACACACACACACACACACACAGACAGACACACACACTCACACACCCACACACACACACACACACAGAGAGAGACACACACACACACACACACACAGACAGACACACACACTCACACACCCACACACACACACACACACAGAGAGAGACACACACACACACACACACACAGACAGACACACACACTCACACACCCACACACACACACACACACAGAGAGAGACACACACACACACACACACACAGACAGACACACACACTCACACACCCACACACACACACACACACAGAGAGAGACACACACACACACACACACACAGACAGACACACACACTCACACACCCACACACACACACACACACAGAGAGAGACACACACACACACACACACACAGACAGACACACACACTCACACACCCACACACACACACACACACAGAGAGAGACACACACACACACACACACACAGACAGACACACACACTCACACACCCACACACACACACACACACAGAGAGAGACACACACACACACACACACACAGACAGACACACACACTCACACACCCACACACACACACACACACAGAGAGAGACACACACACACACACACACACAGACAGACACACACACTCACACACCCACACACACACACACACACAGAGAGAGACACACACACACACAGACACACACACTCACACACACAGAGAGACACACACACAGAGACACACACACACAGACACACACACACAGACAGAGACACACACACACACACACATACACAAGAGACACACGCACACACACAAGAGACACACACACAAAATTATCTCGACTTTTACACATATGAGAGGTGATGCTAAAATAAAAACATACTGCAAGTTTCAGAACTCCAAAATAACTGCTCAGTTTAAAGTATAAATTATTAGTGGTGCTCATCATTGCTCTCTCTGACCTGCGGTTATATTTATATGAATTTATAAATACACACATATAACTGTATATCATAAATATCTTACTCAGGACAGGACTAAATAAAACATAAAATGCATTTTGTATGATCTCTCTTATTTTGTTAAAATTATTCACATTTTCACAGATTCTGCAAGGGATTCCTAAACTTTCACATGCCACTGTATATAGATATCTGGATGTGTTTACTATGCTGCCACACTAAGCATGAAAGTTGCAACCAAAATTAATGTTTAACTGTTGGCAAATGAATGAGAAACAATGTGCTTTCTTAAACCTACTTAAGCTGTTTTGTAACACGACAACTAATAATAGTCCTTTTTGAAACTATTTACTGAAAATGAAGAAATCAAGCAAGCATTTCCACACTGAAGCAGACTGTTGTAATCATTGTGGTCGAGTTGTGTTAAACATATACAGCTCTGTCACAGCGCTTGCCAGCTCGAGTAACTTTCTGTGAGAGGAAACGCCTTGAAATTGAGTGTTTTTCACAGACAGGATGAAAAATTATCATTTGTGACCCTGGAGCACAAAACCAGTCATAAGGGTCATTATTTTGCCTATAGGACAATATTTGGCTGAGATACAATTATTTGAAAATCTGGAATCTGAGGGTGCAAAAAAATCTAAATATTGAGAAAATCATCTTTAAAGTTGTTCAAATGAAGTTCTTAGCAATGCATATTACTAATCAAACATTAAGTTTTGATATATTTACGGTAGGACGTTTACAAAATATCTTCATGGAACATGATCTTTACTTTGTAAAGAAAAATCTATAATTGTGACCCATACAATGTATTGTTGGCTATTACTACAAATATCCCCCAGCGACTTAACACTGCTTTTGTGCTGCAGGGACACATTTTTATTAATATTGGGCATTTCTTGGTGCAAGTATAGTATAAACTAATCTCACAAAGAAACAAAATAAAAATCTGAAACTGCATTTCATGACCCCTGTAAACATGTATTAAGCAAAGTTAAATGCAGACAGTTTAAAGAGACGCAGAGGTGTACTAACGATCAGACTGGTTAAAGATGCTGTAGTGAACCTGCAGGCCCGGGCCGGTGAGAGACACCTCAGAGGTCAGGGACACAGAGACGGTGCTCGATAGCAGGTGGATTCGCTCGGAGTATGGCTGCAAGCCTCGGACGCCACACAGCCTGCACACAAACACACTACTGTCACACACTCACACACACACACACACACACACACACTAACACACCCCTGTTACACACTCAACACACTCACACACACACACACTCACACACACACTCACACACACACCCCTGTCACACACTCAACACACTCACACACACAGGTCTGAAGGACTGACCTGCGGCTCTGGATGCTCCATCTGCCCTGTGTGCAGGTCTGACTGTAACTGGCACGGTTCAGCTCGTATCCTTCAAAGGACAGAGTCAGACCGAACTCCACCGACGGCACCTGAACACACAGATACAGAGACACAGTCAGCCTGACTTTAGTTCTTCTGTGAAACACTGCGCTGATTCCCGCTTCACATGCAGTTACAGCTCATGCATATTAAAAACTACTGGAAAAGCATCATATGACCTCAGAAGACCTGGATATATTAGTGCACGAGTCAAATGCATTCAATGTGCTTTTGTGTGCTTTGGAAAGCTTGAAGCTGCAGTCCACATTCACAGCACTGTAAATTATTTTTCAGTGTTTTAAATGAAAAAAAGATTATTGGAGTTTTCAGTCTTTCTATTTCAAAATTGTACATTTAATGCAATGTTACTTGCTGCTTCTTTGTAATGATTTGTGAAATGTACGAGGAATTTCTGAATGAAAATCATTTTACGCCAATTGACATGCTCTACTGTTTGAGCTACAGGAAAGCTACATTTCAACCCTTTAAGAAAATAAATAGTGTAAATTCTGATTTCATGTCGACTTTGAAGAGTGTAAGTCCAGTTAAAGGGATAGTTCACCCAAAAATGTAAATTAGCCCATGATTTACTCACTCTCAAGCCATCCTAGGTGTATATGACTTTCTTCTTTCAGACGAATACAATCGGAGTTAGATTTAAAAATGTCCTGGCTCTTCCAAGCTTTATAATGGCAGTGAATGGATGTTGAGATTTTGAAGCCCAAAAACAGTGCGTCCATCCATCATAAAAAGTGCTCCTCGCGGCTCTGGGGGGTTAATAAAGGCCTTCTGAAGCGTAGCGTAGAGAGAGTAAAACAAAACACCTTTTTTTGGGCTTCAAAATCTCAACACCCATTCACTGCCATTATAAAGCTCGGAAGAGCCAAGACATTTTTTAATATAACTCAGATTGGATTCGTCTGAAAGAAGGAAGTCATATAACTAAACAAATCCATCACTAAGTAAATACTAGGTGAGTACATTTTTGATTTTCATTTTTGGGTGAACTATCCCTTTAAATGCGCTCAATTGTCTGATGACAGTCTTACAGTGAAGATCCAGGTGCAGTTGGTGTCGGGAGGGTAATAACTGGGGTAGAAGGGCGTCTGTAAAATGCCCTGGACACCGTCTGTCTTCTCTAACACAACACTGTAGGAGCAATCTGTAACACAAACACAAAACCTCAGCTTAACAACACTCCAGACAAAAGAATTACAGTGAAGTAATGAAATCTCTATTCAATCTGCATCACTTCCACATTGTAAGAAAAAAATCTGTAGAGTAATGAAAATTGGACAGGTGTACAGACATTTCCTTTAACCCTAAAACACAACAAAATGCAATGCATAATTCAAAATACAGATATATTGAAAATATGAACAAAAAATACAAATAAATAAAATGATTAAAATATAAATAAAAAACTGAAAAATAATAAAAATACAGAAATATTTTATTAATTAGTGATGCATTACCCTGGTCCGGCCAGGCTCGCGCGCTCAGTGAAAACGGATCCTTGTAACTGTACAGACCCTGTTTCCAAACCACCGTCATCCAGTCAGCAGACGACAGCAGCTGCACCGTCTGCTCGTACCGACTGCAGCCGTAAAGCCTGAGAGAGACGAGACACTCGATCAGAATCTGTGCGTTTGACACGCATGATGTGAACCAGAGATGAGTACGAGTCTCACGAGGTGAGGAGACGAGAGTCTGTCGGCGTGACCGAGTCGTAGATGATCAGACGGTCGCGACACTCGCTCAGGAGCCACTCGACCCTGAGCTCCAGCCGGGAGCCCGCAGGGGCCCTCAAGTGCCACAGACACGACGAGCGCTGCATGTTCGGCCCCTCCAGAACCACCGGCTCCGCCGAGACCAGAGACGTGTAGCGATAGCAGTCTGTGAGGAGACAGAGGCTTTCAGGAGAAATAACACTCGGGACTGACGAGTCTCCAGATGTTCGGGTGGACAGTCAAAATATTACCACTGGTAAAGCACGGCACGACTAGTTATGGTTAACTAACTCCTATATTTGTTAAAGGAATAGTTCATCCAAAAATGAAAATGTGCTGAAAATATGATCACCCTCAGTTCATCCGAGATCAGGATGAGTTTGTTTCTTCATCAGGTGTGGAGAAATGTAGCATTGCATCAGTGTCTCAGCAATGGATGCTCTGCAGTGAATGGGTGCCGTCAGAATGAGAGTCCAAACAGCTGATAAAAACATCACAATAATCCACAAGTAATCCACAGCACTCCAGTCCATCAGTGAACATCTGGAGAAGACCAAAGCTGAAACTAATCCAGCATTAAGACGCTTTTAACTAAAATACATTGAGTCCAAAATCCATAACACCTCTTCCTCCAGTGAAAAAGTGCATCTGCTGTTGTCACTCACATCAAAATCCAGCCACATATGTGTTTAGAGCTGTTTAAACGCTGCTTGATCTGTGCAGATTTCTCTCCTGATTCACACCAGAACACTTTTTCACTGGAGGAAGACTTATTATGGATTTTGGACTCTTATGGTATTTTAGTTAAAAACGTCGTAATGCTGGGTTTGTTTCAGCTTTTGTCTCCTCCAGATGTTAACTGATGGACTGGAGTGCTGTGGATTACTTGTGGATTATTGTGATGTTTTTATCAGCTGTTTGGACTCTCTTTCTGACGGCACCCATTCACTGCAGAGCATCCATTGCTGAGACACTGATGCAGAGCTACATTTCTACAAATCAGTTCCTATGAACAAACTCACTCAGCTGGTGTTTTGGTGGTTTTTATTGGATGTATGAAGCCAATGCACTTAACAGAAAATCACATTAACTATCAACATCAACCACAAACAAACACAATCCTGACTGTCTTCATCTTCAGCATTACATCTATTTATTTAGCAGTTCAAACCCAACAAATCAAATGCTCTGACTGTAAAGTGTGTTTTTTGCCTTTCTTTGCAGTAAATAACACCTGGTGTGAATTTTGTGATCTAATAAATGATTTTCAAGTGTGATTTAATACTGTTTGATGCCACTTTATTATCAAAACTGATATAAAAGATGTGATCAAAATGCGTGAAAATGAATTAAAACCTTTGAATTATTGTTTTAAAAATCACACCGCAAAATCAGAAAAACAAAATCAAAATCATACCAAACGTAGCTTGAAAAAGATCTATAACTTTGGGGTGGGTTTCTGGAAAGTAGAAAAACACAAATCAACACAAAGCAGTAAAAACAAGTGAACAAAAACACAGCAGACGTCATCACACATGTGTCTGACAGTGAAGGTGATGTTACCGGTGAAGCTGAGCGAGGGCAGCAGCAGATGGAAACCCTCGTATCTGCTGATCTGCTGAGCGTCGCTGAAGCGCTGCAGTTCTCTGAACACGCTCTCGTTCAGTCGCTGGATGCTCACCGTCTCCACACGACTGCTAGGAACCGACAGACGCAGCCAGAGATGAGCCACCACACTGCCGTTCCTACAGGAACACCAGAGGAACAGATGAAGATGCTGCAGACCTCCGCTCATGAAACACAGAGGGACGGAGAGCAGCGCTCCTCACCCGAACGCAAACACTGCGCTGGAGTTGAAGTATCTGGACAGGTCTGTGCACTTCAGCAGCTTCTCCACCTGTCAGAGAGAAAACAAACCACGTTCTGTGTGCATCTGTGCATTCAAACTCACCAGCAGCAGTTCTCAGGATTCCTCTCTATAAGATCCTCCAGACCAGGGTTGTTAGATTTGCCTATTATGACATGTTCTAGTGTAAAACAGCTAGTTAGAGTTAACTGTATCGGTGGTGTGCCAGCTTGACCTGACTAAACCGTGCTGGTTTTCCAGCTGTGTTGTGCTGGTTTGATCAGAGGAAGGACTGTGGTGTTCAGACTCACCATGTTCTGCACAGACGCAGCCGCCGCTCTGAACTCTGAGCTCTCGTGGCTCGACAGACTGACAGAGAAGTTCAGATTGAGTATAGAAACACTGGCTGTGTACTGCTGGACCAGCCGCGGCTCCAGAACCCACACCCTGTACTCTACACACACACACACACACATATATATTCACACACACACACACACACAAACACACACATATATATATAAATCAGCTGGATCTCTCTGACTGTGATTCTGTTTTTCAATAAAACATTTAGAGTTTTTTATTTAGTATTTTGCAGTAATGACGTGTGTGTGTGTGTGTGAATGTATATATCTGTGTGTGTGTGTAAATATGTGTGTGTGCGTGTGTATGTAAATATGTGTGTGTGCGTGTATATATGTGTATCTGTTTTTCTATTCTGGTGGGGACTTAAATCTGAATACACACAGACTCATGGGGACTCGTGTCACGGTGGGGACCTAAATTGTGGTCCCCACGGGTAAACAAGCTAATAAATCACACAGAATTAAGTTATTTGAAAATCTGAAATAGCAGAAAGTCTCCTGTGAGGGGTAGGTTTAGGGGTAGGGTTGGTGTAGGGCAATAGAATATACGGTCTGTACAGTATAAAAACCATTACGCCTATGGAGAGTCCCCACAAGGATAGCTGACCAGACGTGTGTGTCTGAGTGTGTACAGTATGTACACACATACACATATAACAGATGCATTGTTATCCTGAACTAAACTCTTCTGTCAATATGTTTCACTTTAACAGTAAACTGATTCTGTGTCATCTTCTATAATCCACTACTAACTAGTTTTAGTTTCGCTACATTGACACTTGAATGTGCTGAACGCATGTGTGACTCTTTCCTCACCCAGAAAGTACCAGATAAGAGATGAAGATCCTGCCAAGACGAGGATGATGATGGTGAAGATGAGGCCAATCAGCCATTTCGGGAAGCTCCTCCTCCTTTTTTGGGTCTGATCCGGATCGGCGCGAGGAATCTGTGGATAAACACAAAACACGGGAATCCTGAGAGAAACGCTCCAGAGATCTCTCTCAGGTGCTGGTGTGCAGCGGTAATGTTTGATTAACCTGCTCTCTCTCTCTCACAGTGTCGCTGGCTCGCTCTCGATTCGGATCCGATCTGAACTGGTTCCCGAGCTCCATCACGAACCGGACCGTTATCTCGCGCTCATCCTCGGCTCCGCGAACAGACTCTGGGTCCCGGTTCTGGTGGTTCTTAGCAGGACTCACACAAGCTCGGCTCTTCTCATGTTCTGCGGGAGTCGCAGTGTTTGTCGGTCCAAAGTTCGCAGCGGATCAATAATCGGCTGCTCTGAGGACAGTCCACGGCAGCCGCAGTTTTCATTTAAATGCGGGATTGTGTGAGAATATGAATAACGGGTCTCTTAACAACAGACAACGCCCGGCAACACGCGCTCACCTGCGCGACGCCCGTGACGTCACTGTGCCGGGTCTCACCTGTGCGCGCGCGATGCTCCTCTGGGACTCACTCCTGTGTTCCAGTCATATATTTAGCCACTTCAGTTCATGCATTTTAATGCATTAGCTGTTCTTTGTCATTTTACACTTATGCTTGATCATCTATGATTATATGTGTATTTTTCCATTACAAATCAGCACTTTTATCCTAAGCTATAGTGTACGATAGGATCTAAGCATGAGGATCAAACAGTTCCATGAAAACTGCAATTTTATTTTATTTAAAACTCATTCATTTATAGTCACCAATTACCCATATTAAACCTGTGAAAGGACATTTTCAACCAGACTTGTTCAGTTCACAACCAGAAGGAAGCTTGTACTGGTCCACCGTCCAGATGTATTTCAAGCAAATCTCAGAAACAGCTGGGAAAAACACAGTTGGGATGCATTACTTTGGAATACATTACAAAGCCATCTCTGGGGTTCTTCTAAAAAAAGTAATAATTCAACATTCATCTCTGCAGTGCAATAATATCGTCATGATTCCGTCCCCAAAATAAATTTTTTACCAGATTTATTTTGGTTGCTGCAATTTATATTTCTGTTTTGCAACAATGACCTTATTTGCGGAATTTATTATTAAACACATTTCTTGCCATGCCCCATACAGTCCCTGACACACAGCATGTACTGTTCTACTATAACACTCTGTAATACCTAAAGGAGACATCGATCTGTTGTCATTCTCCTTCACTTTAGTGGCACTGAGAAACAATGCTGTTGAGAGTCCATCAAAAAAAAAGGTTTTTAGAACAGCAATCTGACCCATACTAACAGAAACAGTCAGTCTGAGCACAAAGATGCTTTAATATATTATTTGCAATCGCTGAGAACTACTGGCTTCTCTTACATTCAACAAAGACATCATTTTCAACATACATTTCAATGCAAAAATCAAACACATGACATGAAATGTTATATAAAAATATCATAAACAAAATGACAATAACCGTGAAAAGTCCAAGCTGCTCAAAAGAACGTTTCACTTCTGCTTGTGTGTTTCTGTCTCATGTTAGCTTAATGTCCCTGCTGCCAAACATCTTAAACATAGAAATTATATAATATTCAGGGTGAAGAATGTTATAAATGGTCTCACCTGAAACTAATCATTTTCTAAACATCGAGTTTTCCTTGGAGTCGTTCCGTGTAAACTGAACGGCAGAATTTTAGTGAAAAGAAACAGGAAACGCTGCTTTGTGTTTCACCTGGTTTCGCCCGCAGATCCTGCGCTCGTTCTGAGAGACTGCATCTGCGTCACACAAACCTGCTGAGATCAGGAGTGACTCTCACATCGTCCTGCTCATACAACAGCACACAGAAGCAGATCCCGTCGTGTCAACCACCTGCAGTCACCAAAACTCCTCTCATCATTTATGCACCATCATGTCATTCCTAACCTGGCAGACTCTGGTCTTAAGAACCAGTTAACACGAGTGATAATCAGTCTTGTTTCGGATTCAATTGAGTCCAATCTGCCCTTAAAAAGTTAGGACCGTTCTTGAAGAAAAAAGTTAGATGACTAACTGTTAAGACTAGTGCAACCAGCAGCTGAACAACTTTCTATTTTCTGTGGAACACAAATGGAAATGTTTAGCAGAATGTTCACGCTGCTCTTTTCCATGCAATGAAAGTGCAAACGATATATGTGTGATATATGTTAAGTCGCTGGGGTATATCTGTAGCAATAGCCAAAAATACATTGTATGGGTCAAAATGATTGATTTTTCTTTTATGCCAAAAATTACTTTACCAAAGTAAAGATCATGTTGCATGAAGATATTTTGTAAATGTCCTACCATAAATATATCAAAACGTAATGTGTGATTAGTAATATGCATTGCTAAGAACTTCATTTGAACAACTTTAAAGATGATTTTCTCACTATTTTGATTTTGTTGCACCCTCAGATTCCAGATTTTCAAATAGTTGTATCTCAGCCAAATATTGTCCGATCCTAACAAACCAGACATCGATGGAAAGCTTATTTATTCAGATTCAGATGATCTACAAATCTCAATTTTGAAAAATTGTGCTCCAGGGTCACAAACAGGTATCATAACAGTTGTCCATATGAATCTAGTCTTTCGAAGTCATTCGTGTGTGGAACTGTAACAGCGAAACTCTTTCTGTGCAGCTGTGGGTCACTGAATGGACTCAGACGCTCCAGCAGAATCATCTCCGTTTGTGGAAGTCATGAGGGTGAGCAGAACGAACTGCTCATGTTTTGACAGACAGCGCTTCCGTTCACACGCAAAAACTTGCTCTCAAGCCTTCTCATTTTCACTGCAGTTACAGACTGAGCTTGTCAATTTCTGTGTAGCTCTGATAACATCATATCCACTTCCGAGTGAACGTTCTGGCCTTCAACACTAACTCTGCACATTTTTCACTGGCATGTAATCGTCACTAGAGGGCTCGATCAGCCCACAGGAGCTCTGGAGGTCCAGGTCTAATCCAGGAATCGTGCGCTGAAGGCCCAGGAGCGGGTGTCTGCAGGGCTCCGGCGCGGGCAGATCCTGGGGCAGGTTTAAGCCCAGAGGACTGGGCAGCTCCATCTCCTCCATGCTGTCCTCAGCTCCGCCTGCGAAACCCGAATCTGGACTCTGCATGTCCTGGCGCAGCTTCTCCAGCGTCTTCAGAGAGAATTCCAGCTCTCCAGCGGCACGAGTGACATCGGCGCTGCGGTGAGGAGGCGTCTCGGAGCCACTGCCGCTGACGCCCCCTGCTGGCCCGTAGGAGGAGTGCGCCGAGCAGGGCTCCAGAGCATCGCTAGGCCCCTTGGAACTCTGGGACATGAAGTAGGTGGAGTTTGAGAAGTTGGAGGATTTGACGGTGCTGTCCCATGTGTCCTCCTGCAGACTGCCGCTGTTTCTGCGTGTGCTTGGGGAATCGCAGGCGTCCTGCAGCTTCAGGACCTCGACCGGACTGATGAACTCGGCGTCCGCTCTGATGAAGCCCTCGTGCGCTAAAACCGACCCCAGCCAAGACTGATGGAGAGAACGAGACGTCATGACACACAGAACAGAACAGAACAGAACGAAAGCTAACGTATGTCGGATTATCTGACGCACGGGACTCTAGGGCTGTCAAAATGGCTGAAAAACTAAATTCGAATTTTGTACTTAAATATGATCAAAATTCGAATTATATTTGAATTTAAAATGCATAATTTCAGTTAGGGTGAAGAAAAGCTTTTGGCTTCTCATCTAAATGCACGTTTATTCAAAGCATAAGATAACATGACTGTGAAAAAAAGTGCATAATGTTTAAAATAATGTTTATAAACCAATTATAATTAAGTTGCTTAACTATAAACAAAACAGCATCATGTATGTAAGCATAGTTTAATACAAAGGGTGGAAAGCCAATCACACGGAGTACATTTTCATTTAAACCCATGAGATGCTGTGGGATGGGAAAAACAGCAATAAAGTCTCGATATATGTGTTTTCAAAGTTAAACTGGCATTAATTTGACATGGCTTTCTAAACATGCGGCTGTTTTGTGCGAGACGCGAGTGCAAAGCTGATAGATGTCCCTCTAGAAAATACGCGAAATATGCGTTCTGTGTGAACGGTTTTGATGTAAACAAGATCTTCTCCGCATTATTGTTCTCTTTTTCCGCAATATTTGTAATGAACAACGCCGCAGCGCTGCATCTAGTGGCTTCAACTGGATAGACTAACAAACACATTATAATACAACGACACTCACATCGTCATCGCATCTCGTGCGCCGCTGATAAGCTGCCTCCTTAACGCACACCTAAAATTCAAGTGCAACGTTTTTGCATTCGAATGTGGATTTTTATTTTAAATTCGACGAATATTCGAAATTAAAAAAATTTTTGACAGCCCTACGGGACTCACCGTGAAATTCCCTCCGTGGCTCGAGTTCAGATCACCGAAGAATTTGGAGGGATCAGGAATATACGTGGAACCGTTCTTCTGGACCCTGAAACAAGCCACATTCCTGTGGCCCAGTACTGTCATTCTGAGCTCAGAAACACACTTTGTAACAGATGTAATGTCTCTCGTATAACCTGACATGTTCTCATTGAAATAAATCATTTACAATCATTTTTTGAGGTCATGAGGGATAATTGTGAGTCAGTTGTTAAATATTTAGTTGCATTATAGTTAGTTTTTGTTGTTATCGTTAGCGTTATTGTTCTAGTTAGTGTAAAGGTATTTTATAGTCGGTTATTATTATAGCTGTTGTCTGTGGTGTGAGTGTGTCTGAAGACTCCTCACAGGTGATCACTCACCTTTTGATTCTCTTGCACTTGATGAGAATGGTGAAGATTAATATGATGGCCAGAGTGATTCCCGTCAGCGTGATTCCTGCCACCAAGGAATCCAGAGGGAGAATCTCTGAAGAGGCAGATGAGAGCGTTAGAGTATGGCAACACATGAATGTGTGTGTGTGTGTGTGTGTGTGTGTGTGTGAGTGAGTGTGTGTGTGTGTGTGTGTGTGTTTGTGAGTGTGTGTGAGTGTATGTGTGAGTGAGTGTGTGTGAGTGAGTGCGTGTGTGTGTGTGTGTGTGCGCGTGTGTGTGAGTGTGTGTGTGTGTTACCTCCTGTGTGGGGCATCTGACCCACAGCAGATGTCCAGCTGTACTCTTCACTCCAGTCGCTCCACTCAGCATTGAGCAGTATACTCTCTTGATACTTGACTCTCACCCTGATCACGTACTGCTGATTTAAGATCAAATGTTCCTCTTGCAGCTTTAAATGAGTTTCTGTAGTTGTTCCGATAAGGTTCTTCACATCCTACACAGACATTGACAGAACGAAGCATTTCTGCTGTGATGAACGCTGACAGAGTCACAGTGAGACGGTTCTGAATCTGCCTTCAGATGCACATCATCTAAACATCCTCTGTCTTTAACCATTACAGTTTGTTTTACGGTCGCTTACACACTAAAGTACTCGAGACACACTCCTAGTAACACATCTCCTCAAACCAAGTCAGCAAAACTGCAAGCACATTATCAGCTTGCAACTGCATAACAAAATGTTTGCAACACATTGAACACTTTTCTCCACAGACACTCAACACTGACAGCTCATGAGTTCTGGAAAACGCTGACATTCATTTACTGATTCCCTCCACTTACAGCTCACTTCAGAAAACACTTACAGCTCTTTCCTTCATTTTGAGAAAGAAAGAAATGATTTCCACCCTTTGTATTTATTGCTGAATATGCTGTACTCAGTATTTGTGAGCACACTGAACAGGCACAAGATTCTCGTGTTTGGCATCCGTGTGTAACTGGAGTGTGAATAAGCTAATCATCTGTTGGTTGTATGAGTTGTGATGCAAGAGATGTGTGATGCTTTGCATATTGTTTTGTGTGTGTGTGTGTGTAAAGTTTAGAAAAAAGAAGCCACAATTTCAGAAATCATGTACAAGCAACTGTCAAAAGTGAAGTTTTTGTTGTGTAAAAAATAAAAAAGGTGGACATAAGAGAGGCTGATATGCTCACCTTCCAGCTCTGAGCAGCAGATCTGTACTGGACCCCAAACTCAGGCTGCAAGTGGGTTTTTAAAGAATCGAAACTCCAAGAAACATTGATCCCATGAACTTCCAATGTCTGAGGAGGAGCCACTTTCACGTCTGCACACAGAAACACAACATGCTCAAGCAAACAGTTATCAGTAGCTCAGACTGGAGCCAGAACAGGTTTGTGAGGAACAGAAGCCATGACAAAGTGTCTCTCGCTCACTAATGAACTCCTGCTTCACACATGTAAACATTAGTGATTGACACACATCTCCAGCTTCGGTTCCAGAACGTGTCCGTGTGAGTTATTATATTTGACTCACCACTATCGCTTCCCATATGTTTTGCTATTTCAGCCACAGGATTTGTGTAGTTTTCACACCGGACTTCTTCATGTAAATCGGCCGTTGATGACATTATACCTCTCTGCAGCAGAAAAGAAAGAAATAATGCATCTGTATGGCGTGTCACAAGTTTGTTTCGGGTTTCAACTCAATGCTGGATGATCAACAAGACGTCAAATGAACTCAAACAAGTGGGATCAGTCACCTTGCTTTCAAAGACCACGGTGGCAGAGCGTATGTGAGGCTGCATCGGGTCTGCCATCAAATCCGCCTTCTTTTTTTCCTGCCTTCTGAAATCATAGAAAATAAATAAATCATTCACATATAAAAATGAAGCGCATACACTTTAGATTTAATTTTTCTACTTTTACTTCACAAGCTAACCAACAAATTAATCCGTAGACTTAAGAGAAAGGAACATAAAACTCTTTAGACACTAAAGAAGCAACAGAAAACTGTTCCACGTTCAAGAGTTCTGGATTCTGTACAATATAAAGGCTGATTGTTTAATCACAAGCTAAATACATTATGAAGTCACATTCTTCCTTACTTCTTCTCAACTGATACAGTAATCCAGCATTTGGTCTCGGGTCGGACCGGAGGGATTACGTCCAGTTTTGAGGTGTCCCAAACACATGTGAAGGTGTTGTGGAAATCATTTTGACACTTTAAACCTAGAGAAAGAGCAACATTTGAGCAATTCAACCTAAAAATAAAGATTGGAAAGTTTTCACAGTAATACCACAGAATAACCATTTTTAGGTCCCCAAACAACCGTACAGAAAAGAGTTCCATGTTTATATTATTAATCTAAAGAACCTTTTTTTCCATTTTAGAGACCCTTTTTTTGGATGTTAAAGGTTTTTCATAGAGCCATCAGTGCCAACTAAGAACCTTTGTTTTTAAAGGAGACATATTATGCCCCTTTTTACAATATGTAATATAAGTCTCTGGTGTCCCCAGAATGTGTCTGTGAAGTTTCAGCTCAAAATACTCCACAGATCATTTATTATATCATTTTGAAAATGCCTATTTTGAGTGGAAGCAGAAACA
>JADLZM010037990.1:333900-362268 GCA_018148995.1 Sinocyclocheilus maitianheensis | reverse complement strand
TTAAAAGAACCAAAGACAAACTACTTCAGTCTGTGTGCATTGAATTTATTTAATACACGAGTTTCACAATTTGAGTTGAATTACTGAAATAAATGAACTTTTCCACGACATTCTAATTTATTGAGATGCACCTGTATATGGTTTTCAGAGCGCACACATCTGAAGCACACGCACAGAAAGCGGCTGTCGCAGCATGTGAGTACTAAATTAAGTTCTCATTCACACACAAGTTTATGTTAAACACACACGAGTTACAAAAACAGTGGGTTATGTCTGAGAAGGTAAACAGCTGCTAAATAAATCACATGTTTATTTTAGATCTGTGTGGCAGCAGCAATATACAGTAAATACATCAATAAATCCTCTGCTCTGTTGTCTCTGAGGCTGGGACTCTAAACAGTGTTCTGTGCTCGTCTCTGCAGCCAAACACAGAACAGTTAGCTTGTTTTGCTCAAACTTTCGCCAATAACGGCGCCGTGGGTGGAAACTTATAGATTAAGGGGTGGTAATATTATAATGAGATCCCTTTGCCACATCACCAAGGGAGCGAAATCAGACGCGCTGGTTTTCTCAGACGCTTGCAGAAAAAGGCTTCCCAAAACAAAGTTACTGGGTTAATCTTTTTCACATTTCCTTGGTTGGTAGATGCACCGGGGACCTGATTATAGCACTTAAAACCTTTAAGTTAAAAGCACACACATTTACAGTGTGTGTGTGTGTGTGTGTTTGTGTTTCACTTGTGTCAGACCCTATACCTACCAATCTATTAAAAGAGATCAATCTTAATAAATCAAATTTATCTGACTGTTATTTGTAGAACTAAATGAAAAGTATCTTATTGATCACAAGTTCAATATGGAGTACCGCAAGGCTCAGTAGTAGGACCGTTACTTTTTACCCTGTACGGCTGAATAGCTGGTTTTGTCAGATTTAACTGCTAACAAGACAAACAGACAAACTTCTTACTTTGATCTGCAAGAGCTGAATATGATGGCATCATCATCATCATCATCATCATCATAATAGCCAGAGTCTGCATGATGTCGTTTTCGTCCCAGCATGCATCTGGAAATCTGTGGGAGACAGAGAGACCTACATTTATCACGTGTGTAATTGTTGCTTATTTTCTTGTAAAACGCACAGAACATGACAAATAAAGCTTCGCATTCATTTTCCTTCCCCCAACGCTCACACACTCGACAGGTGGAAAAACCCAAAGCCACAGACAGAAAGAGCAAATACACAGATCATCACCCACAGACTCAGAGATATGAGACACAGAGCTTCTAATGTGTGATTCGGAGCACGATAGTACCTCTAAACGGCCATTAACCACATGACCGAACACGCTTCTGAATGAGCGCGTGACAGACTTGATGGGACACGCTATAATTAACAATGTGTGCTCTGAAATATCTTTGATTGAAAGTCTTTGATTTTCTTTGCTTCCTGCTTGAATGAACTGTAAATAATAATCATCAATAAAATAGAGAAAAGAAAGCATGAAAAGTATCAGCACTTCAGTTTTTGTTTCGGGTTAGGGTTAACTATTAAATCAACACACTCATATTTCAGAAAAATTTTCAAAACTTAGAAATGACACAAATGGCCTGGGAATATTTTATCATATTATATTTGAGCTTTAATCACCATTGAAGGGAAACATCATCAATCATCCTCTCCATCAAAATAGAGTTTTGTACAGAGAGTTCATACATACTTGATTTTTGTCTAAAAACTCAAGTGTTCAAGCAGAAGCTTTGCGCTGACAGGTGTGTGTAGAGACTCAGAGTGAATAAAAGCGTGTTACATACGTGTGGAGTTGAGACGTCCCAGCGCTGAGCGTTGCGATGTCACTTGCTCATGTTCCCATCTGTGAGTGAGATCACACACACTGCAGGGTTAAAAGAGCGCAGCCCTTCCAGTCACACACACACACACACACACACACACAGGTAGAGAAACAGGTCATGGATTAAGCCAGCGCTGGGCTGTTGTGGTGACATTTATCAGGGCAGGAAACGAGAAGCGTGTAGGAGGAGACTGCTGCTCTCCCTCACTCTCCTGTTTATTACAACACACTAACTCACACTAACACACGTGTTGATAGACCAACTGCTGGTGTGTGTGTGTGTTTTCAGGGCCTCACATTTCCGAGAAGCTTTCAATGAGAGAAGTGACCACAGTTTGTGGTTATGCTCCTGAAACCCCTTTACGGCTCCAGTAAATATCTATCTACCTACAGTCAAACCAAAAATTATTCAGACACCAGATATCATTTTTTAAATATTTTTTTACTAGTGGGTGCTGGATACTACAGTTCATTTATGTAAGCGAGGAGAGCAAAATAAATTTAAAACTGTGACATATTATACCCAAAACTTGTTCATACAGTGGACTACCAGTAAAACTGATAAAAATGTGGGACCAAAAATCATTCAACTCTGCGTTTTCAACTCTCATTTTCTAAACTATAGCGAATAAACTGTGATAACGTGTGGAAGGTGTCTGAATAAATTTAGTTTTGACTGTATCTATCTATCTATCGATCTATCTATCTATCTATCAGTCTGTCTGTCATCTCTTTCTCTTGTTCTGTTTTCTCGATCTCTGTGTTCTTGTCGCTGAAGGTTTACCGCACATCTGAGAGGCTGCACCTGTTTTTCTCTCTCGTCAGTGTGAGACTGAGCAGAAACAGGTGCGATGTTCTCATTTCACTCTTTCAGAAAACAAAACTCCATCAGTAGCTGAATGATTAGTCCGTGTCAGTTAATGCTGATATCAGTTGATGTGATTTCCAGATAAGTTGATCCATTATTCAGAAAACCTCTCATTTGTTTCCTGTGTTTAAGCGCAGAATGTTTCTGTGAAGCCGACAGCATTATCAGTTCAACATTACAGGAATAAATGTAGACGGCCTCTTCTCGTGTACGCATATGCTGCTATCCTGAGATTTAGATAGACAGAAGCACAGGAGATACAAACAGCTGCTGAACTCAGTGATCAGCTGCTGAACAGCCCTAAAACACTGATCTAATACCCGCCCTTCACCATCATCTGCTCATCTGATCCCATCAGCTACACCAGAACGCTTCCCATCTCTCCCAGCATCACTACTGCAATCTGAATCCTTGCATGATCTCTGACTCTCTGTGTGCAGCAGGTCCGATACGGTTTACCCTTACCTCGATTTTCCAGTGACTGAATCGAATATGGAAGTACAACTAACGTGTCCGTTCACTTCAAACACTGTCTAGCGCTCATAAGGAAAGTCTGACACATATTTATCACTCACCAGAATTCAGTCATACGTCACAAACACACATGCGATCTCAGCCTTCTTCAAACATTTCAATTTGAATTAAAATGATAATTTACACTCAATACGTTATTATTGCATACTGTTTTATAATTGACCACAATAGTGAAGTGCAGATAATTGCCACTATTTGCAACAAGTAGTATAAATTGCAGCGGCCCTGATTGTGTGTGCAATCAAGTCGACAATATTGCCAGAAATTGTCCCCCCAACTAAGCAAGCCAAAGGCATTTATACTTAGTGTAAATAGCATCTATTGCTAAGAAAATATGTTATTTTCACTTAGTGCACATAGCCGCTGCTGTTGATTTTTGATTCAATTTATTATTGTTTATTTTGATATTTATTCATTAAAAAAATTGTATTTAATGCGTGTAATTTTAGTTTGTTTTTTTGTTTTTGCTGTAGAGCTACAATTGTAATTTGTAAATAATACAATTTAATTACAATTTATTTACTTTTATGCTTTACTAAAGTTCTGTTTTGACTTTTTTCCCCCGTAATATTTGGGGGAGGGGGCACAACAACACCATTCTGCTTAGAGCACCCATTTAGCCAGCAGCGGCCCTGATTGTGTGTGCAATCAAGTCGACAATATTGCCAGAAATTGTCCCCCCAACTAAGCAAGCCAAAGGCAACAGTGGCAAGGAACCTCCATCGGTGACGGAAATGGAGAAAAAACCTCAGGAGAAACCAGGCTCAGTCGGGGGGCCAGTTCTCCTCTGACCGGAACAAACCAGCATAGTGTGGTTCAATTCCAGCCTGCAACGCACGTCAGAACTGGCATCGATTGCATCAGTTCTCATAGTAAAGCTATTCTGAGTAGAAGCATTGCATCATTCATCAGCCACATTACACTCTGTCTGAGCCATCAGATGAGAATACACACATGAATGGAATCAGGCTGAACGATCATCTTCCGTAGAGCTGATTGCAGCTGAACTCTGATGAATCAGCACTGAACTGACTTTCAGAGCTGCTTTACAGCCTCGGTCGTAGCCAGCTGTGTGTTGCCAGATCCAGCTATCATAAGTGTCTTTGGACTTGTTTTTTCCAAATAATGTGGTTGCATTTTATATATCTTTATCTTAATTCCAAAACAAAAGATTTGAACTTATTTCAGTTTATTTTGCATTTGGGGGATTATTTTTTGTTTGTTACTGCAGTAATACCTGGCAACACAGCATCACCAGCACTTAAACTGACAGTATAATCACAAAAAAGCAAAGAGAGCACAAGCACGTCATTGCTGACAGGACACCGCATTCAGTAAGAGAAATGCAATAATCATTGTGATATTATCCGTATGAAACTGTATCAATGCTATCAAAAACAGCAGCATAATAATACTACAGTACAGCATGAAATATGCCAAATATGCAGACGCTGGCCATCATATAGAAATGCTTGAGAACTATTATAGTAATAAGCATTGTTGCATGAATAATAAAATTATCCAACCCTAAAATATAGTATCAACCAATTTTAGTGCAATAGCTAAATAAGGTCTATGTCTATCCTCCCAAAACAGAGAAAACATCTTTTACGAACATCTACATGTCTGTCACTTTTAAAGCTGATATGTATAATGAGTTGCATTTGTAAGGGTTATTATAGAGCAGTTCCTAACACCTCACACAGACCTCGGTCCTGTTTACTTACGACACAATCTGTTTGCATAATTGGTTCTGTTATTTATCACCGTGAAGCTGCTTTGACACTATCTTTATTGCAAAACGCACTGCAGAAATAAAGGTGACGTGACAGGATGGCATCATATAGCTTGTTTCAGGGTGTGGGTGAACTAATCCAGAAGATAAAATAAGAAGTGATCGAATTCTTGCATTTTTCCATTCTGACCATTAATGAAAAAAACACTCCTCAACCAATCGGTGAGGACTGCCTGAATCATCAGGGTTTATCAGCACTGTGCATTTTTAAATGTCTTGTTATTTCATCAGATTATAATCATCAAATGATGCATCAACCATGTGACTAATCACTAATCAAGTTTTTCAAAAGTTTGTGTACTTCTTTTACCCTGAACATTAGTGAAGAGCTTAAGGTGAAACTTGAGTGAAATCCAGGTAGATATCACTTAAATAGAAATTTTTTATATTTAGTGGCATTTCAATCAAGATGTACTTTTTTGTCAAGTTATGCAAAAGTATGATAGTATTTGCATTGGACACATGAAACGCTAGTTATTAAACTGACTTGCCTCAGCAGATCCATGAAGTCAGACATTGTTGGAGATGTGGCAGAAACTGATTCTGTTGAACACTGTTAGTGCAGAAATGAACTCAACTAGAGTCCACATTTATAACACACATCTGCATACAAACAACATGCTCGAGGAGATATTTTAATATTGATCTTATGAAAGTAGATGCAGTTTCGTTCGTCGGTGGCAGATTGGGTTTCTGTCATTTCGAACCAATTTCAATATTTGAATTGAGACCCAAATTCACAGGCGAAACTGAAACCAGAGGAACTTTCACTGCTTTTCACAATGACCTCCAACATGATTTAGGCAAAAATACTGTGCTATTCTCGCTTCCTCCATCACTGCAGGAGTGACTAGTTTAGTCTGGTTTAGTCTGGTTTATTAATCAGGTCCAGCTGATCCAAAACGCTCGTGTGTTTCTGCTGCCAGAAAAAAGAGTTTCTGTTCAACTCAAAAGCATTCGTGACAACTAATGACAACCCAATGGGCACACATTCCCATTTTACAAAACCAGTTTAACATCTGACAAGAAGTCAAACCCCAAATAATCTCCATCAACCACAAGTGAAAGAGTTTCTGATCAAGTTGAGCAGGCCTAAAGTAAAACAGGATAGATACTGGTAATCTAGAGATTGAGGTCGGAAAAAAAATTGTGGTTTTACTACAGCTCCAACAAACACACACACTCACACACACACACACTCTCTCTCTCACACACACACACACACACACGCTCTCTCTCTCTCACACACACACACACACACTCTCTCGCTCTCACACACACACACACACACACGCTCTCTCTCTCTCACACACACACACACACACTCTCTCGCTCTCACACACACACACACACACACGCTCTCTCTCTCTCACACACACACACACACACTCTCTCGCTCTCACACACACACACACACACACGCTCTCTCTCTCTCACACACACACACACACACTCTCTCGCTCTCACACACACACACACACACACGCTCTCTCTCTCTCACACACACACACACACACTCTCTCGCTCTCACACACACACACACACACACGCTCTCTCTCTCTCACACACACACACACACACTCTCTCGCTCTCACACACACACACACACACACGCTCTCTCTCTCTCACACACACACACCCACTCTCTCTCTCACACACACTCTCTCTCTCACACACGCACTCTCGCCCACACGCACACCCTCCAGCTCTCTCTCTCTCTCGCACACACACGCACACACACACACACACAGAGTGTGTTTACGGGAAAAGAGGCGCAACATCCTCCATCAGTCACTCACATCTCTGCTGTCACATCCTTCTCTCTGTCCTCTGCTGTTTTCCATCCTCTAATCAAACACCATCATCATCATCATCATCTGTCCATCAGTCTGCGGCTGCAGCGCTTCTCTTCAGTAAATCATTGACATTTCTCCTGAGAAATCATCTGCCCGAGCTTTTAACCGAGCAGAGCCGATCTAGAGGAATGCACTGACCTGCTGCCTTCATCTCACCACAAGCGACATTTCAGATCTAGATTCACTCGAGCTTTGCCAGATTAAGGGTTTCCTTTTTCACTCTCTCTCTCTCTCTCTCTCTCTGTTTGTGTTTGAAGAGAATAAAAGGGTAAACTCCTTGCGGTCTGTTTCTCTCAGAAGAGATTCTCTAAAAATCCCCGCTTTTCTTCCTTAAAATGTCCATCAGAGACTCGAAAACACAGTAAATGACGTTCTTCGGCGATTCTAGCTTAATTATGATCAAAGCAGAGAGGTGAATGTACAGTTATCACAGATCACTAACTTAGAAAGTTTCCGTTTCCTTTTCAGAACTAGTAACACTTTATGGTAACTTTCAGTAATTAGGCTACAATTACAATCTTTTGTAAGACCAATTATGAGCTTAAAAAATGAAAGGGGGGGGGGGTTGATTGCATTTTCAGCTACCTTCACATTTGAATACATGGATTTGTTTGCGTTTACCGAAAAACAAACAAACAAACAAAGAGTCGATTTCAGGCCCTGTCGAAATGAAGCGCTTCTTTATCAACTCCTGAACATTGAACTGAATCTGCTGGTCAGGGGAACACTCAGCTGTGATGACCAGCTCCAGCAGGACGCTGTGTAGAAGTTCAATCCTGTAAATACAGAGTGATGAGGAAGAAACTAAATCAAACCTGCTTTAAAACCCAGCAACACAACTCTAGCTGTACAACTTTACAACAGCAACAGTGCTTTAACAAAAGAAGCAAACAGCAAGACTTATTTGACATCAAAACCAACATTTTAACTGCTGTCTAATCGCTCTCGCTGTACTTTGTCTGTGCAGTGCTGCTTCAGTCCAACACCTTTTGTGTTTTATTAGGAGACGAACAACACTTCTTCTGGGGCTTTATAGGTCATATTTTCACTTACACTATTTAGCAAAATCAGACAATATTGTGTCTAATATATACCACAATATTAACTTCTTATTATTGAATTATTGTAAATAAATATCACATTTGCAGCTGGTCAGTGTTCAACAAATGCTGGGAAATCTCTTCATGTAGCCCTACAAGAGTGATTACTGATAGACTGTCTGAAAGAAAGAAAGAAAGAAAGTCACGTTTTAGAGAAGAAAAGACTTTCAAAGCTGCTACAGAGTAACGACTTTCTACTTGAGGCTCTTGATGGAAATGTAGTGAAAAGTACAATATTTGTCTTTCAAATGTAGTGAAGTTAAAGTCATAAGTTCCCAGAAAAAAATTATACTCAAGTAAAGTACAGATACTCAAAAAATGTACTTAGTTACTGTCCGCCTCTGTGTAGAAGTTCAATCGTGTAATTGCAGTAATTCGACATTAATATCAGGATGAGTGCACTGCTCCTGTCGCTCTGGCGCCCCCTGCTGCGCATGCGCCGTGTTCGTCTGCTCTAACCCTAACCCTAACCCTAACCTAGACTGTGTAAAAACACTGTATTACACACACAGCACGCATGTAAAACTACTTCTGTGTTGTTATCATAGACACAGACCTCGTAAGTCTCGTAATTTGCTTGTGACAACAAACAAGTTATGATAGGCTACAAATATATCGTATATTTATTTTATGTTTAAAGGAACATGTTAACATCAGAGTGCCGAATTACTGAAGACTAACACGTGAGAGTAACAATTCATGCTTTAAAATCCTCCATTTATACCACAATTAGCACCGAAATCTGCAACTGCTGCTGAATGCATTTTAAAAGTTGCATTTAAAATCATTTAAGCGTTTGCATTTACATTTTTAAACAATATAAATATAAATCAGTCATTCTTGAGACGTGGGACAAAACAGGGTGCAAAATTGAAAAAATAAAACCTTGTACTCAAGACAAATGAAACTATATTTATGTATCTTATATGTACTATACTACCTCCCAACTTTTCTCTTTTTTAACAAAATGTGCTTTTTTTTTTAGCTTGGACGGTGTAATATTTCAACTTTATCTTTAACAGCATTCGAGATGTTTTTAACATTTCAAAACACATTCTGGTGTTAGCAGACGGATTACACTTTCACATGTGACCATATTCCACAACAAATATAAAATATCATAATGAAATATTATCAAAATATTCAACTGACGGAGGTGACGAAAACCTGAATTTGTAGTCATTTTAACGATCAAATACACTGAATCAGTCAAATACTGTATTAAAACAAACTGAGTATGTTATTGTTTCTAAAGCTTTTATTGAAGAGTGGCATTGAAGTATTGTGATGTATCACTGGAACACAAGATCTGACGGCGGTGACAAATGAGGCATTTCTTTCACAAAACCAGTGGAGTGCATGTGGTAGCATTTTATTTGTTTCTGTTGATGCGAGATGCTGACGGCACCTGCTTCAGGAGAATACAATCATCTAAATATTTCCAATAATTTCCTCAGAAATTGGAAGATGGTGTTGACATATGATGGCTGTGACACAGGAAATATTAACATTAGGATTTAAACTATTCTAAAACTATGAAACTGAGCAGAGCCTGTGTGACGCTGCTGTACTCTGCAGAGCTGAATGTGGCGAGGGGTCCTTTAGAGTGATATTCCCTGAGTTTATTACACTTTATTGAATGTCTGACGGTGTTGACAAAAAGTGGAGACGCAACTTTAAAATCTTATGAAACATGCATGTGTCATTAAAAACAACCTTGCTTTGATAGGAGATATTAAGTGTTGCTTTTGATAAACAAGCTCTTTTTCATCATTAAATGCATTTTATTGCATATGAACCCTTCTCTGTGGACACAGTTTTAGATGCAGCGAGAGGACGTTAAGAAACACAGATTTGGTATAATAATGAGAAAATTAAATTGAAGGTGATAATTGTGTTAAATACATTCTATTATTAATCCCTCGTGACATTTAAAATGGAAAATATTTGTATTTTTAAAGCTAATAGCAGTAACCCGTGCTGGACCTGTTTTGTCCCACGTCTCGAGAATGACTGAAATACATCTATTTACTGTATTTGTCCGTTTGTGAATGCATTCAAAGTAATAATAATTATAACTAATCAATGATTTCTTGGATGCTGTGTTACTTTAAATGAACTGCTCGTTAAAAGAAAAAGCATTTTAACTTACAGACTCCAGATGTGTGTTTTCTGTCTCCAAAATCTCAATAAAACCAGCTTCAGTCGTGATGAACCTGATGAATGTTCAAAATCTCTTTCGTTTCGACATTTCTGTGAAAGTTTGGACAGAGGCAAACACTCACGGGTCAGGGACTGTTTTCACAGCACTGCTGTCAAAAGTCCCTGGATGAGCTAAAAACAATCACAAGATGATTATCAAATGAGGAAAGAGCTATTGAGACACTCGGAGGTTAATATGAATCATCTTTTATCAGAGCAGAGGTCAACAAATGCCTGAGATCTGACCCATTACAAAAGCTTATATTAACAATGAAGTAGAAAGAAAGAAATATTGGACCGTACTCAACAGACCGTTTTAAATGGCCTATTAAATCAACAAAATATGTTCAGAAACTTATTTCAACGCTTCAAACGCGGAACTTAGCTGCTGCCGCTCGTGTTTCTGCCCGAGCCTTTGTTGTGACGCACTCGCTGAGCTCACATGGCACGTAAACACTGAACGCTCCCTTGTACTCTATATTTATCTACATTTATTTTCACCTCGTTCGTCAGTTTGATCATGTCAGCATCCGTGATCCGAAGAGGACTTGAATTATTTAGCGAGAAAGGTAAGTTAATTAGTGCATCGCTTTTGCCAAAGAGTCTGTGATTGTTTGGGATGTAGGCGAAATGATATCTATAAAAGTGATGTCATGTGCTTGTGTCTGTAGATGGAGTGAAGCGGTCGCAGGAGAAGAGCGGCTCTCGTAAGTCCGCGCTGATGGAGCAGATCAGCAGCGAGAAACAGGGCGTTCAGAGGCGGATCCGGCGGCTGCAGCGACCCGGAGGATCAGCGCGGAGCACAAACACGGTCAAAGACAAGCACATCCGGTCTGCTCTGGGTGAGTCTGGCCTCCTCAAACCTGCTTAGAATCTGCTGAAACTTCCTCAGACCTGCTCAAACATGCTTAAAACCTCCTCAGACTTCCTCAAAACTCATCAAACCTACTTTAAAACGGCTCAAGCCTACTTAAAACCTGCTCAAAACTGTTTAAACCTGCTTAAAACCTCCTCAGACTTCCTCAAAACTCATCAAACCTACTTTAAAACGGCTCAAGCCTACTTAAAACCTGCTCAAAACTGTTTAAACCTGCTTAAAACCTCCTCAGACTTCCTCAAAACTCATCAAACCTACTTTAAAACGGCTCAAGCCTACTTAAAACCTGCTCAAAACTGTTTAAACCTGCTTAAAACCTCCTCAGACTTCCTCAAAACTCATCAAACCTACTTTAAAACGGCTCAAGCCTACTTAAAACCTGCTCAAAACTGTTTAAACCTGCTTAAAACCTCCTCAGACTTCCTCAAAACTCATCAAACCTACTTTAAAACGGCTCAAGCCTACTTAAAACCTGCTCAAAACTGTTTAAACCTGCTTAAAACCTCCTCAGACTTCCTCAAAACTCATCAAACCTACTTTAAAACGGCTCAAGCCTACTTAAAACCTGCTCAAAACTGTTTAAACCTGCTTAAAACCTCCTCAGACTTCCTCAAAACTCATCAAACCTACTTTAAAACGGCTCAAGCCTACTTAAAACCTGCTCAAAACTGTTTAAACCTGCTTAAAACCTCCTCAGACTTCCTCAAAACTCATCAAACCTACTTTAAAACGGCTCAAGCCTACTTAAAACCTGCTCAAAACTGTTTAAACCTGCTTAAAACCTCCTCAGACTTCCTCAAAACTCATCAAACCTACTTTAAAACGGCTCAAGCCTACTTAAAACCTGCTCAAAACTGTTTAAACCTGCTTAAAACCTCCTCAGACTTCCTCAAAACTCATCAAACCTACTTTAAAACGGCTCAAGCCTACTTAAAACCTGCTCAAAACTGTTTAAACCTGCTTAAAACCTCCTCAGACTTCCTCAAAACTCATCAAACCTACTTTAAAACGGCTCAAGCCTACTTAAAACCTGCTCAAAACTGTTTAAACCTGCTTAAAACCTCCTCAGACTTCCTCAAAACTCATCAAACCTACTTTAAAACGGCTCAAGCCTACTTAAAACCTGCTCAAAACTGTTTAAACCTGCTTAAAACCTCCTCAGACTTCCTCAAACCTCCTCAAACCTACTTTAAACCTGCTCAGATCTACTCAAAACTGCTCAGATCTACTTAAAACCTGCTCAAAACTCCTCAAACCTGCTTAAACCTATTTAAACCTGCTCAAAACTCCCTTAAGCTCCTCAAACCTACTTAAAACCTGCTCAGATCGACTTAAAACCTGCTCAAACCTACTTGAAACCTGCTCATTCACTCTACTGATCACAGAAGCGGCAGACTAACACCATCACTAACGTTACGACCGGTTCTGCTTCAGATTCTCAGTCCCACCTGATGAATGTTTCTGTTTTCCTCAGACGAATACAGAAAGAAGCAGAAGAAGAGTCAGCTGAAGTCAAATGTGGAATATTTCCTGGCCGCTGATCATAAAACACAGAGCAGAGACACGGGAAAGGTCTGATCTCCTTCAGCTTCATGCGGCAGAACTTGCAGATTCCCGCTCCGTCAGTGAGGGTGTTGTATGATATCTGCTGTGTTTTCTCTAGATCGTCCAGCAGCACTCGGGGCGGCGCGCCTGTCATCGGCCCGATCCGCCCGCCTCCAAACCGGAGGAGGAATCCGTCTTCACTGAGAAGGACTTCCAGAAGTTCCAGAAGGAGTATTTCTCAAATCTCTAACGTCTGCAGAACCGATGCATGCTGTGGGACGATCACGCGTTTATCAGGAATGATCTCCGGCTGAAGCTGCGCTGCAGATAATCCTGTTTGACTGAACAACAGTGATTGATTTTTGAACTTTTGTTTAAAGAATTTTGATTGTGCATTTTGAAAAACAAAGAATTAGTAAGTGGAAGTTGAACTAGAGAGCTGTGTAATTCTGCTGCTGCAAAACTGTGAACGGAGTACAGAAACCCAACACATCAATTAAAACAAACATGTTTTTTTTTCTAATGTCACCAGGATGCATTGAAATAAAGAGATAGTTCACCTGAAATGAAACCTGTCATCATTTATTCACTGTTCCAAACCTGTATGAGTTTCTTTCAGGTGTTTTCTAAAGAATGAGTTGACGGCATCCATTGACTCCCATAGTATTTTTTTCCATACTATGTATGTCAATGGGTGCCGTCAACTGTTTGGCTACACATTATTCAAAATATCTTGTGTTCAACAGAAGACAGAAACTCATACAGGTTTGGAACTGATATAATTACAGAATGTTAATTTTTTGGGGTGTTCTGTCACTTTAAGTGGAGTTCACAAGTCTGATATTTTAAGCTGTATTAGGAAAGATTGCATGCAACGTGTTCTTCTGATAAAGGTGCTTGAGCTCTCGAGATGCTCTGATGAAGTTTGCATTTGTGTAAGATCCAGTGTGAGTTAGTTTGACGTCAAGCACTGAATCTCATGTGACTTCGTTCTCAAGCTCTTGTGTTTCTGATCTGTCATTGCATCACCTTCCAAATGAATAAATTCACAGCAAAGCATTGTGTGCAGTCAACTAAACTTCATCAGAAACCCTCTCGTGACTCTAAACTCTCTCTGAGCCCACCTACACATGTACTGTAATGTTGATCCGGCTGAAGAATGCAGAGCGTCTGGATGAACGAGTCCGTCTGTGTCTCAGAGAGAGGTCTGAAACCACACTCACATTCAGATGGGGGAACTTCATGTTGAGAAGTAGAGAACTATCACGATCTGACTGTAAGTTACTGTTCTTCATGTGTAAACTTAAGGCTAATGAATATACCACTAGGCATGTAGAGTTGCATGTTTGACAGTTTTGTGCTTAAACGTAAAGATCAATCTCTGTGTATTGTTTTCTGTTGAGTAACAGTTTGTACTGGTCTCAGAGGAGGATCATGCTCTGTTCTGATGGTCGTTCATCCTCGTCTGGCACAGCAGCGGCTCAGACTGACCATCACTGCGTGCCTCTTTATCAGCAAGTGCTGCCGGACAGAGTAAAGATTCTCTCCAGAGCTTCACTAAATCACTACTACACTAGCGCTCGAGCGTCTGAAAGAGTCTCTTCTGCTCACCAGGGCTGCATTTATTTGATCAAAAACACAGTACAAAATGTGCAATATTATTATGATGTAATACAGCTGTTTTCTAAGTGAATATCTGTTCAACTGTAATGTATTTCTGTATTTTCAGCCTCATTCCTCCAGTCTTCAGTGTCACATGATCTTCAGAAATCAGTATAATATGCTGATCTGCTGCTCAAGAAACATTTCTGATTATTATCAATGTTGAAAACAGTCGTGCTGCACGATATTTTTGTGGAAACTGTGATGCATTTTATTTTTCAGGATTCACAGATGAACAGTGAGTTCAAAAGAACAGCATTTATTTGAAGTAGAAACATTTTGTAACATTATAAATGTCTTTACTGACACTTTTGATCAATTTAATGCGCCCCTGATGAATAAAAGTATGACAAAACCGACCCCAGAGTACGGTACTTCACACTCTTTACTGTATTCTTTATTTAAACCGCTTATGATGTGGAATGAATGCAATGATCACTACACTGTCGTCACATGAACTCTGTTATCATTTGGAAATCAAACCGTAAGTCTAATGTTGTGTAACGCATGAGTCGAGAAAGAGATGTAAAAGCCACAGTGGAGGTTATTAACGGTTCATTAGTCACTCACACTGAAATGCTTTCATTATTGCTTCTGGATGCTGATTCTGATTTTGTCTCAGGTGAAGCCGCCAGTTCCCAGCAAACCCAGTCTAACCACAGCTTCATGTGACGCTCCTCCAGCAGACGAGGGTTACAGAGAGATCCGGGCACCTCCGATTCCCCCCCGTCCCGCTTCATCACAACCGGTCAGGAGTGACCCGGATCAGCACCTGTATGAGGACATCTCAGTGCTGCTGGACCAGCGGAAAACCGTATTTACACACACCAGACGCGCTTCAAAACACTTCTCTTGCACTTTATACAGCACAGCAGCTTCACAGTAATACACAGAACCATTGATGCGAGATTCAGCTTTGAGCAGCTCTACAGAAAACACTCAGATCACTTCGAGTTTAGTTCTCATCTGACACTTAATATTCATTAATGATGCAAAAGCTTCTCTCTGAGCCAATACATTGTTTTATTTGTTACATTTGTTTCTTTACAGTTAATAACACTTGCTTTGATATTTTGTCTCTAAATGACACAAGTGTGACTAAAGTGTCCAGATGCTTTCAGAAGCTGCTTTATTTTGTATTTCTTCACTGACTGATTTGTGACTCTTCAGGATGGAGGAGCTGATTGTGCAGGGAAGGGGAAGCGCTTCTCATCCTCCGGTTTGATGGTAAAGCATCTCTACTCTCTCTAGTCCTCATGAATGATGCTGAAGTCAGGTTTGATGATGGTTTTGTCTCTGCAGGAGTCAGACACAGGTCTGCGTGTCAAAAGTGGGCTTTTGCCAGGTAGGAAAGCTGTTTATTTTTATTGGCATTGTAACATTTCAGCCTCGTTTCCTTTCGTAAATCTATTTTACACAGTTTGAATGTACTGAGAAATGTGTGTGTGTGTGTGTCCTGCAGGTTGGGATCATGTGTTTGATGAGGAGCAGCAGGAGGAGCATGATCAGTGCAGGTAAGCTGCAGACTTCAGTGGGATCTGCTGTAGAAAGTGGCCCGCTTCAGTGTGCGTCTGCTTTCTCCGCTAGACGGTTCGCTCAGACGGTTCAGCGGGTCCGGTCAGGGGTTCAGCTCTACCAGCAGGTTCTGTTTCTCCGCGGCACCGGCATGATGAACTTCATCACTCAGCTCAACTGCATCGCCGACGAACTGGACAAGACGGTGAAGAAAACGCGCATCGCGGGCATCACGGGCGGCACCACGGGGGCCATCGGAACGGCGGCTATACTAGCGGGCATCGCTCTGGCGCCCATGACCCTCGGAGCCTCGCTGGCCGTGGCGGGGATCGGCGTCGGTGTGGCGGCGGCCGGAGGCGTCACCGGAGCGTCAGCAGCCATCAGCAAGAAAGTCAGAAAGACTCAGGACCGGAGGAAGGTGGAGAAGATCCTCCGGAACTATCAGAGCCAGATGGAGGACGTGGAGGAGTGCCTGAAGTTCATCATCAGCGGCATGGAGCACCTGAGGAGGCCGGAGCTCGCGTCGCTCGCATCGCTCGCGGTCGACGCTGACGCAAGAGACGCGCTGAAGCTGGCGGAGCGGCTCGGAAACTCTGACGTCCTCGACGCGCTGAGTGAAAACAGTCGCGTCGTGCAGGCGTTCGCCGCGGATCTGGACTCGTACTTCACTAAAGACGACATGCAGAGGCTGAAGAGAGGCTCGGAGAGCGTGTTCGCCGCTAAGATCCGAGAGGTGGCTCTGAAACTCAAAGAGAACATCGACCAGCTCATACGCATCAAAAACATGCTCTGCTGAGAGTCTCAGTGCTGGAGAGCCCATCACACCATGCTTCCATCTGGCTCCATGAAGAACTTTACATCTTTCATCTTTCCATTCCACAAATGGTTCTTTACTTAAAACGTTCTTCTGGCGTCACTGTGAAAACATGCTTTATTTTATGACACTTTCTCATCATCAGAGCTTTCTGTTGGACACATTTTGGATTCACACCGGTTTGGGTTTTTGCAGTGATGCCGCAGAAGAACTTTTTTGGTTCATCAAAGAACTTTAGTATGGAAGCCCGTTTCTGCCACTGAATAAAAAAAGTAATTGCGACTTTTTCATCTCACGATTGAATGATACAAACTTGCGATTCTGAGAAAAAGTGGCAGAAACGGGCTTCCATACTCTTCAGTGATGGAACAAACTTTTCTTTCTTAGTGTGAATGACTTATAAATCCGAAGAGCCTTTTTTCCACTATAAAGAATCTTTTGTGGAACGGACAGGTTCTTCATCTTCATCTTAAGAGCTGTTTTTCTGTCTTATAGTAGCACACAAACACGAAGATGCTCTCAAAGCTACATGTGAACTCAAATCAAATGTTTAAATCTCATGCCATTAAAGCAGTCCTTACTGGTTCTTCAAGTTTAAGTAAAGAATCTCCTTTATTTTCTTAAGCATTTAAACTATGAATTCCAAAATAAACCGACACATGATGTTTGTGAACGCTTCTTTGTGTTGTAAGTGAAAGTGTTTTAACTGCTGATTGAGTGCCATGGTGGCTTTAGAGCTGATCTGTCTCACACTTCTGCAGACAGACAGAAACACAGCTGTGAGCGTTAAACATCTGCAGACGATGGACGACGTAAGTCATTCTAAAACCTAAAACGTAATTCTGAACCTGCAGGTGTCTGTATTACATACAGCGCTTTTAATTCCATGTGTTTCCACTGCCAAGCATAATTAATATGACGGATCTGTGATGATAATGTGTGACCCTGGAGCACAAAACCAGTCATAAGGGTCAATTTTTCTGAAATTGAGATTTATGCATCATCTGAAAGTTGAATAAATAAGCTCTCCATTGATGTATGGTTTGTTAGGATCGGACAATATTTGAAAATCTGGAATCTGAGGGTGCAAAAACATCTAAATATTGAGAAAATCATCTTTAAAGTTGTTCAAATGAAGTTCTTAGCAATGCATATTACTAATCAAACATTAAGTTTTGATATATTTACAGTAGGAAGTTTACTAAATATCTTCAAGGAACATGATCTTTACTTAATATCCTAATGATTTTTGGCATAAAAGAGAAATGTATAATTGTGACCCATACAATGTATTGTTGGCTATTGTCATGTTATATGTTTAGTATGTTTACTATATTAGCATGAGCACCACTTGGGTAATTTACGAAAGCCAAATGTGTCATATTATCAATGAAATACTGATTACAAACTAAAAGAGAAGAAAACCCAAATGAATCCAAACTACAAATTCACACTTTTATCGCCGGGGTTTCATTCTGATGGGCTTTAGTTCATTGGGCTCACTGTGTTTTTCGAGACCCTGAAGTTCAGGTTCTTCCAGCGGTTTTGAGACGCATGTTGTTGATGATTTCTGATCTGTTCTTCAGCGTTCAGCTCCTAAACCTGCTCCTCGGTTGGCTCCAGGGCCACGCAAGCAATCGTCATCGATTATCATCAGCATGTTTAAGAATCGGTCAAGCCAAACAGATTAGGAGGATAGTGAAAGACTGAATGATGAGTGATCAGATGAAGGAGCAGTTAAACCGGTCTTTCTGTGCACTGAATCACTGTCTCAGACCTGAAGATGCTGATGCTTCTGGCTGCAGTCGGTCGTGCCTAACAGCGCCCTTTAGCTGTTATAAATTCACTGTAAACCACGGCTTCACGAGGGTTATTGCTTTTATAAAACGGTTATAGCAAGGTTTCACAAAATAAAACGGAGCAAATAAAGTGTAATGATATTAATAAAAACAGTGTTCTTCCACCAAACAATGTAGCTCCTCAGAAACAGTTGTGGTTGCAACAAACGTAAACAAAGGTGTGTGTTACTTTGTAGCGTCATTCACAACAGCTTCGAGCGCGGCTCAGCCAATCAGAGCCAAGCACCGGAACTCTCCGCTTTATAAATGAAAGAAAAGCTCAGTTCCTCTACAACTAGCTGAATACTATTAAGTTTCTTGTGCATCATTACTGAAAGGATCTGCTTTGTTTTATTCTGAAGTGTTAAATCATGACTTTTCATCCCGGCATTGTGTGTTTCCATCTCAAAATGCAGAAGGATGTCATTTTCAAAGCAGATCTGGAGGATCATTTGAGTAAACGATTCCAGAACAGCGAGCCACAGGTATAAACTCCGTCTGAGTGCCATTTACCTTCCTTAGACACTTTCTTGTGATTCTACAACTCTGATAAACCTTGATTCAGTCACAGACCAAGTGTCTTTTCTCTTCAGAAATGTGTCTTTTCATCTGGGTGTGTTTTAGTGGATTCTGCTCACAGGTGTAGAGAGCCACAGTAACTATAGCAACATCCTCCACTAACTAACCGCAGACAGACACGATACAAAGATGCTGTTGATCCAGCGTCTCAAACATCTACAGTGCATCTTCTCTTTATAATAAACGAAGTGTGACTGAAGCTTTGCTCTCTTTCCAGCAGGAAAAGAAATGCTTTCAGATGGGAAACACTTCGAGTAAGAGATACTCTAGTAATCTTTATTTATAAGGCAGTGCCAGCTGTACCTGTTAGCGGAAGCATCAAGGACCACAACGGAAACAAGTTTACTTTGAACTGTATTGTGTTATTATCCTAGACGAGTGTGTTTCGCTACTTTTCTGTCTAATAATAAAACAAGACAAATTACACAAAATACTGCATGCGACAACTGCACGTTTTCCTGCAGCTTTTCAAGTTGGCATCATTTTTTTTTCTTTCAATTTCCACACTTTCTGTCACTAAGACATTGAAACAGAATTGTTCAGGAGAATCTACAGTGGTCTCAGATTCAGACTTCAGGTAAAGTGGATCCGGACAAATACACACATTCTTCATCTGTAACATAAGTTTAGATCAGAAGAAAGGAGTGTCTTCTGCTCGTCAAGGCTGCATATATTTGATCAAAAATACAGGAAAAAATGTGATACCGTGAAATATTATTATGATGTAAAATAACGTTTTTCTATTTTAATATACATTCAACTGTAATGTATTTCTGTGATGTGCAGCTGTATTTTCAGCATCATTCCTCCAGTCTTCAGTGTCACATGATCTTCAGAAATCAGTATAATATGCTGATTTATTATCAGAGCGGGAAACTGTTGCTGCGTCATATTTGTTTGGAAGCTGCGATACTTTTTTTCAGGATTCTTTGATGAATAAAAAGTTAAAAAGAAGAGCATTTGTTCAAAAACCGAAATCTTACAGTTAAACTACACTAGCGTTCAAAAGTTTGGAGTCGGTCAATTTTTATTCTTTCTTTTTTTTGAAAGAAATTTAAACTTTTATTCAGCGAGGATGCGTTACATTGATAAGAAGTGATAGCAAAGATTTATATTGTTAGAAAAGATTTATATTTTGAATAAATGCTGTTCTTTTTAACTTTTTATTCCTCAAAGAATCCTGAAAAAAGTTTCCAAAAAAATATTTTTATATAATATCTAATAATAAATCAGCATATTATACTGATTTCTGAAGATCATGTGACACTGAAGACTGGAGGAATGATGCTGAAAATACAGCTGCGCATCACAGGAATACATTACAGTTTAACACATATTCACATAGAAACCATTATTTTATATCGTATTAACATTTTGCAAGATTACTGTTTTTTCTGTATTTTTGATCAGATAAATGCAGCCATGATGAGCCGAAGAGACGTCTTTAAAACACATCACAAGCCTTACTGACTCCAAACCTTTGACCGGTAGTGTGTATATACAAAAATATACATAAAAAGTGGTACGGATTGATTAATTCAGCCATCTGTATAACAGCAGGACGAGAACATGCTTCATTCTGCTTCATTTGTCTTTTGTCTCTGCAGGTCCTTCATGCACACTGGTGAGAGTTTCACAAACACTCTTCAGCTCTTTGTTTCTCATCTGCCAAGCTATAAAAGCGCTCTAGAAAGACAGATTACGGAGCTGCAGGAAGAGGCTGATGGTGTGGATACGACGCACACAGGCGTGAAGATCGCTGGCATCACCGGAGGAGCCACAGGAGCGGTCCCCCGTGACTCTGGGAGCATCTCTGGCCCTCACGGGGGTCGCGGCCACTGGCGGGGTCACGGGGGCCTCGGCCGCCATCACCAACAAAGTCAAGAAAAATCGGGTCAGGAAGAAGGTGGAAACGATCTTAAAGGAGTGCCAGAGCAGCTTGCAGAGCTGATGGACACGAGAGAGAAACTGCTCTCGGAAGAGATACGAGGAAAGGGTTGTTTCTTCGTTTGGTGTTTGCTGCTCTCTTGTAGACATGTGTTCTTGTGTTGTATTCAGAATAATAAAAAGATCCTCCTGAGACTGAATCACTAGAATATTTTGAGCATTTCATGTGCAGTGCTGGGGAAAGTTACTTTTAAAAGTAATGCGTTACTCCATAAAAAGTAAGTAATTACGTTACTTAGTTACTTTTTGTGGAAAGTAATGCGTTATGCTACTTTTGCGTTACTTTTTAAATCTGGGCAGGGCTTGCTTGTTTGTTTTTAAGATAAAAAAGTTCTATTTTTGGCAAATATAAAAGCCTTTCACACCAGAAGTGAAGTGAATGCGCCTCAGGCTGAAGGGAAAGTACAGTAGAACGCAGAAGAAGACATTTAACACACGTCAGCAAGAAAAAGACACACAGATGTTCGTCTAGAGTAATGTGTGTTTATTAGTACGCTTGAACTGCATCATCGAAGCTCAGAAGCTAATAGAATGGGATTAAATACATAAAGCATATTTGTGTTGTTTAACATTTAATTATTGCAGGTTTGCATCATATTCTTGAGTTGCATTATTTTTATTCATTTTGAGGAATGCTGAATCTGTGGGGGGTTGTGTGTGAGATGATTAATGCATATTCATATTTATTTTAGAGCTACAGTAACATCTTCTGATTTCTGTCACCATGGCAACACCAGAGCTGTCAATCAATACTTTGGAAAAAACAAAAGTAACTCAGATATTCTCTTATAAATTAAAAAGTAATGCGTTACTTTACTAGTTACTTGAAAAAAGTAATCTGATTACGTAACTCGCGTTACCCCCAACACTGCTCATGTGTGACCATTCTTTCTCCATTCCATAATGAATAATCAGATCATGCAAGCAGGAAAAACGAAACGATTGTCGTTTCATTAACGTTTACACTAGAGGTCAGACTTCTTCAGTTTCTTATAACTCTATTCCACTCTTGTGTAGGCGTGTATTCTCGTGCTGTACCTTTGCAAATGTGTCAAAATAATTACAATAAAAAGATTTTCCTGAGATTTAATGTCTGCCTGATTGAATTACTAGCACTAGTGTATTTAACACTGTCCATTCTGTCTTTAAACTTAGCATTAGATTCTCTTGCTAATAAAATCTGAAAGAATATCGCTCCTAAAATGTTATTTATTCGGACTATCTAAACTATTTCTTGTCTGAGCTCCGCGCGCACGACCTACATCCTGTGCGAACGTAAATGTTTAGGTACTATTTGTTTGGTAACTATTGACAGGCGCAGAGGCCAATCAGCGAGCAGACACTGGCGGAGTGATACGCGCGGCGGAAGCGCACGGGGTGGGTGTGATGCGCGCGTATATAAGCGGCGGCGCTGCCGCGTCTCTCGCTGTTTCTCTCCCGCGCTCCGGTCTCTCCGCACGCAGCTCTCGCGCGGGGATCATGGCAGTCTAGCGGCGTGCAGCGGCGACAAGCGCAGCGGCGAATCCAGCAGTGCAGCGGTCAAGTGCACTGCCTCTATTTGGCAAAATGGCGTAAGTATTTCTCAGCCTTTGACGTTTGATTTAGTATGTCAAGAACTCGTCGAAGTTTTTAAAGGCGGTGCTGTTTGTTAGTAGTAGTTATAACTAGCCTAGCTTGACGTTTAGCAGTATCACAGTGTAGCTTTGTGAAGTGTTTCTGAACGTTTGTTTTGATTCTTCGCGCGGTTTTGTTTTTGTTTGTTTTTTGTCGCGGAGCGGCAACGTGGCACCTTAAAATGGCGCGCGTGCTTAGCGCTTGAAATGGCGGGAGGGACACCTTCATCTCGCGCAGGAACCAGGGGGCGGGGCTTCCCGTGCTTATGACCATATTAGGAAACGTTATCTGGAAGGGCGGGGTAATTCCTGTTAAAGGTCAGCTAGTCATTGGGTTAATACCAGTGAGGAGGAGGCGGTTAAGTAGGTCAGTATTAGTGTGTGTGGGCAGCTCCAGTTCCTCCCAGGTGGCAGGTTTAACTGGAACGCCCCTCTGCGGTTTAGAGACTGGATAAACTGGTTTAAAGTGCTGGTAAACTGGTTATCCAGTGCAAGGAAGTGAATTGAAATCCAGTTTTTGTTCCGTTAAATCTTCCCTCTGGCAAGGGTTGGGAATCGATAACTGATTCCTTTGTTCTTATATGCATAGGAGTGTGATTTGTTGTAAAGTGTGTGAATGTGAACGCATGCCCCAATAAAGACTTCTTGATTTTTGCTCAGAATTTCCAGCCGCAGTTAGTTTTCAGTAGTGTTCTCAGACTAGAACTTCAAAACATCAGTTAGGATCACTCGAAGAGCCTCGTTTCCGCTTTCGTACTTCGGTCCGGTGTGAGCGTCTCATTCCTTCTCTGTAACGTTGTCTCGCCTGCTTTCTTTCAGGTCCCTTGTGGCATCCACCCACAGCTCTGCTGCTGTAGACAGCATAACCACACCGTTCACCAGCTCACCAGAACCCCTGACCCGCTCCGCTTCGCCTCTGACCCTCTGCCATGTCTGTGGTGTCTCAGATGAGTCTGGAGGACATGGGGGCCCTGATCCTGGGGCCCTCATCTCTGATGGCTGACCCCTTTGGGCCCCTTCTGGACAAAGATGAGGAGAGCACTCTGTCGGAGGGGTCATCGTCGCCCCTCTCCTCTTCCTCCTCTCTCTCGCCCCTCTCTCCCTCTCGTCACGCTTCTCTAGGGTGCAAATCACAGCTGCTGGCGCTCTCCTGGCCGCTGCAAACCGAGCCCAAGCAGAGCAAAGGTGACACTTCACACTCATTTGCACTGAAAACACAGTGCGTCACACTCATTTGCACTGAAAACACAGTGCGTCACACTCATTTGCACTGAAAACACAGTGCGTCACACTCATTTGCACTGAAAACAGTGCGTCACACTCATTTGCACTGAAAACACAATGCGTCACACTCATTTGCACTGAAAACTCAATGCGTCACACTCATTTGCACTGAAAACACAATGCGTCACACTCATTTGCACTGAAGACTCAATGCGTCACACTCATTTGCACTGAAAACACAGTGCGTCACACTCATTTGCACTGAAAACACAGTGCGTCACACTCATTTGCACTGAAAACACAGTGCGTCACACTCATTTGCACTGAAAACACAGTGCGTCACACTCATTTGCACTGAAAACACAGTGCGTCACACTCATTTGCACTGAAAACACAGTGCGTCACACTCATTTGCACTGAAAACACAGTGCGTCACACTCATTTGCACTGAAAACACAGTGCGTCACACTCATTTGCACTGAAAACACAGTGCGTCACACTCATTTGCACTGAAAACACAGTGCGTCACACTCATTTGCACTGAAAACACAGTGCGTCACACTCATTTGCACTGAAAACACAGTGCGTCACACTCATTTGCACTGAAAACACAGTGCGTCACACTCATTTGCACTGAAAACACAGTGCGTCACACTCATTTGCACTGAAAACACAGTGCGTCACACTCATTTGCACTGAAAACACAGTGCGTCACACTCATTTGCACTGAAAACACAGTGCGTCACACTCATTTGCACTGAAAACACAGTGCGTCACACTCATTTGCACTGAAAACACAGTGCGTCACACTCATTTGCACTGAAAACACAGTGCGTCACACTCATTTGCACTGAAAACACAGTGCGTCACACTCATTTGCACTGAAAACACAGTGCGTCACACTCATTTGCACTGAAAACACAGTGCGTCACACTCATTTGCACTGAAAACACAGTGCGTCACACTCATTTGCACTGAAAACACAGTGCGTCACACTCATTTGCACTGAAAACACAGTGCGTCACACTCATTTGCACTGAAAACACAGTGCGTCACACTCATTTGCACTGAAAACACAGTGCGTCACACTCATTTGCACTGAAAACACAGTGCGTCACACTCATTTGCACTGAAAACACAGTGCGTCACACTCATTTGCACTGAAAACACAGTGCGTCACACTCATTTGCACTGAAAACACAGTGCGTCACACTCATTTGCACTGAAAACACAGTGCGTCACACTCATTTGCACTGAAAACACAGTGCGTCACACTCATTTGCACTGAAAACACAGTGCGTCACACTCATTTGCACTGAAAACACAGTGCGTCACACTCATTTGCACTGAAGACTCAATGCGTCACACTCATTTGCACTGAAAACACAATGCGTCACACTCATTTGCACTGAAAACACAATGCGTCACACTCATTTGCACTGAAAACACAGTGCGTCACACTCATTTGCACTGAAAACACAGTGCGTCACACTCATTTGCACTGAAAACACAGTGCGTCACACTCATTTGCACTGAAAACACAGTGCGTCACACTCATTTGCACTGAAAACACAGTGCGTCACACTCATTTGCACTGAAAACACAGTGCGTCACACTCATTTGCACTGAAAACACAGTGCGTCACACTCATTTGCACTGAAAACACAGTGCGTCACACTCATTTGCACTGAAAACACAGTGCGTCACACTCATTTGCACTGAAAACACAGTGCGTCACACTCATTTGCACTGAAAACACAGTGCGTCACACTCATTTGCACTGAAAACACAGTGCGTCACACTCATTTGCACTGAAAACACAGTGCGTCACACTCATTTGCACTGAAAACACAGTGCGTCACACTCATTTGCACTGAAAACACAGTGCGTCACACTCATTTGCACTGAAAACACAATGCGTCACACTCATTTGCACTGAAAACACAGTGCGTCACACTCATTTGCACTGAAAACACAGTGCGTCACACTCATGGACAGATTTGTGATTGCTTTTCATACGGCTCAGTTCAATGGCACCTGCGTTATTAAAGTTCATTAAATGTGAAAAAAATTAGTTTAACTTGATGTACTAAAATCAAAACTGAAATAAGTTAATAAATTATATAGGCACATAAAAAAAAAAATTTGCAAACGCCCAACTAAATTACTAAAACGGATTCTAAAATAACCCTAAATGGAACCATTAGTAAAACCAAATGCACTATAATGTGTTGCATGTTATTTTTCAGAGAATTACTAGCACTTTGTAGGTGAACACTGAACGGAAGCGGAGTTGTTGTGTGTGTATATATAAGCCAAAATTATAAACTATTTCGTTAAATGAAATAAACATTAACCGGAATAATGTAAAAATGAATAACTTAAACTTGTTGTATGTATTTATTCTAAAACTGAAAAAATTATAAACTATAGTGACAAACTAATAGAATTGCCAAAACTAAATGTGACCCTGTCTGTGAAATCCAGGCTAAAGACTCTATCTAATTGTGAGATGAGCATCAAAGTTTGGTTTCAGCCATTAATTTCACTATGATTTCAATCTTTGACATGGCCTTACTTCAGTCAATATTAAAGATATAAAGGTTAGATTTTCATAGAATGCATCTTTATGAAGGATGATTTTATGTAGAAAACGGTAAATCACCAAAAATTAAAATTGATGTGAAAATTGAAAATATAAAAAATATATTGATTAACTATAATAGTGTCCCAGATGAAAATGAGTGTTTTCAGATTAGTTTGGGTTAGTTGGGCTGCAGTGCTTACACGTTTAAGGGAGTTTCCCTCTTCTAGTAGCTAGTAGTTTATCTATACACAGAAGTTTATATCATTTAAAATTAGTCGTCTTTACTGAACTCTTGTCCGTTTCCTCCTCCAGCAGGCGGTGTGTTTTCTTGCATGGATTGGATGACGGAGAAGTTAGACCTGAATGACTTTGACCTGGATTCTCTCATCGGATCATGTGATTCAGACGAGCCTCCCGGTTCTCCAGAAGAGCTGCTGGCTTGCCTGCATACCGACATGGATCTGGACCTGGATTCGCTCCCGTTCGGCTCAACAGACCTGGACCTGGCGCTGACCTTTGACCTTCCCCTCCCGGAGCCGGCGCAGGAGCCTGTGGAGATGAAGTCTGAGCCTCCGTCTCCGGATCCGAGCTTCACGCTGGAGCTGGGCAGCGAGGTGTCTGTGCTCCTGCTCGCTAGTCCCACAGAGGAGGCGAGAGGCAGCGATTCATCCGACAGCGACAGCGGGATCTCCGTCTCCGGATCAGATCCCAAACCCTCGCCGAAGCCCGCGGGCTCCTCCAGAACCAAACCCTACTCCAGACCCGAGCCGGGCGCCGGTGCTCCTAAAGTGGTGGCGAAGAAGCTGAAGAAGATGGAGCAGAACAAAACGGCCGCGACGCGTTACCGGCAGAAGAAACGCACCGAGCAGGAGACGCTGAGCTCCGAGTGCGCCGAGCTGGAGACGAGAAACCGCCAGCTCCAGGAGAAAGCCGAGTCCATCAGCCGAGAGATCCGGTATCTGAAGGATCTCGTGGAGGAGGTTCGGGCTTCCAAACACCGCAGGAGCAAAGCCAAAGCCCAGGATGCCGTCTGCTCTGGTTAGGGTTTGATGCTTCCCTCGCCGTCACCTTCATCTGTCCTTCTCTGGTGCTTCTGATCCGCTGGAGATCATCTGCACTAAACTCATTCCCTCGTTTTCCCTCGACTCGTTTATCGTCCAGAAAGGGGCTCATCGTCAGTCAGAGTTGTTACACTGAATCTAGTGCTTGTAAATAGGCTTCACTTGTGCTGTTTAAACTGGCTAAACATGCTGGATCTGTCGAGGTGTAGTGTGTTGGCTTGTAAAACACTTTGCTCTTTTCTATTAAAGATGCTGTCAAACTCACTTATTCTGGGTGTGCTTTTGTTTTTTGCTTAAACCATTTTAAGATTTCCAGCCATTTGAAACATTTCCTCAAACAAAGAGTCAATTAAATGTATAACTGAAGTCAATTACGGTGCATTTGTGTGCTCATGATTGTGTGCTTCAGGGAAAAGGCCTGTAATGTGACTACAGGTCGTAGGGCTGTCAAAATGGCTAAAAAACTACATTTGAATTTTGTACTTGAATATTAAAACTCAAATTATATTCATCATTTGATTAGACAAGAGCTCAGACTTTGCCTAAAAACAGAACAATCTGCTCAAATCGAATGTTTTCCTGACGAAATCCATCATGAACGGCAGCTTACATAAACCTTCATGAACTCAAATGAGTTGTACGGGTATAATATATAATAATTGGGTCCATTTAAAAAATATATATACAGTGGTGTGAAAAGGTTTTTGCCCCCTTCCTGTTTTTTTATTCTTTGCATATTTGTCACACTTAAAAGATTCAGATCATCAAACAAATTTTTATATTACACAAAGATAATGCAAGTAAATGCAAAATGCCATTTTTAAATTATAATTTATTTTATTAAGGGAAAAAAGCTGTCCAAACCTGCCTGGCCCTAAGTAATTGCCCCCTAAATCTAA
>JADLZM010037990.1:313003-333154 GCA_018148995.1 Sinocyclocheilus maitianheensis | reverse complement strand
AGACAGGTTCTATTTAAGTGATTTCTTGATTCAACAGGTCTGGCAGTAATCAGGCCTGGGTGTGGCTAGTGAAATTTAACTCAGCTTTCTAAAATAATGTGCTTAATTGCAGTTCTTTCATGATTTAACAGGAGGGGGCAATTCATTTTTCACGTAGGGCCACGTAGGTTTGGACAGTTTTTTTCCCTTAATAAATGAAATCATCATTTAAAAACTGCATTTTGTATTTACTTACATTATCTTTGTGTAATATTAAAATTTGTTTGATGATCTGAATCTTTTAAGTGTGACAAATATGCAAAAAATTTAAAAAACAGGAAGGGGGCAAAAACCTTTTCACACCACTGTATATATATATTACCCTAAAATGTGACTCAAATGTTTTTCTAAACATTAAAACCGCTTCCAAGCTTGGAGGAAAATAAATGATCAGCACTTGAAAGTATAAAACCTAAAGCTTTACATTTGAATTTAATTTAGACACTTTTATCCCAAGCAGCTTCTAAATGTGGATGTTGAAAAGCTCAATCGATAAATCTAAACTAAACATTTATTGTGAGACTGTGGAACTGTTAAAAACATATTTGTCTGGGGTTTATATATATTCTTAAATATATAATATATTATTTATATATATACAGTAGTCGAGTGGATCAAAAAAGTTCATCAAAGTTGTCCCAAGACGAGAACGCTTTTAGGTTTTTGGTCAACTTTGATGAAAGGTTTTGATCCAAATGTTGACTACTGTATATATATATATATATATATATGAATCAGAATTTGTTGTGGTTTTTCAGGAACTCTTGGTACATACACATAAAATAATCATATAAATAGAAGTAATCTATAACATAATCATTGCTTTGCGTTCTCTATTTACAGCTGTATAAACATGTATTTACATGATATCTAATGATTGCCTGGAGTGCTGATGAGTTATAACACAGGTGGTAGTTTCTGTGTTTGCTGTTTAAGCTGAAGATAGTAAGGGGGGGGTTTATGTGTGAGTGAGAGGAGAGCACTCCTGCACGAGGAACAGCGGTGTGTTTGGTCTGGACTGCAGGAGTTCACACGGCTTTGGGAACTCAATCCAGGCCGTCTGCAGTGAAGGACACACCACACACACTTGCTCCTCGTCCACGGTCGAGCATTATGAACCTCAGGGTTTCTGAGGAAGGGTCTGATGCTTTTGTATTCAGGGAAGGACAGAATCTGATCCGACTGATGCTCAGTTCAGCAGGTTAATACGACATTAGCTTCATTAAGAGAGTGTGTGTGTGTGTGTGTGAGTGTGTGTGAGTGAGTGTGTGTGAGTGAGTGTGTGTGAGTGAGTGTGTGTGAGTGAGTGTGTGTGAGTGAGTGTGTGTGAGTGAGTGTGTGTGAGTGAGTGTGTGTGAGTGAGTGTGTGTGAGTGAGTGTGTGTGAGTGAGTGTGTGTGAGTGAGTGTGTGTGAGTGAGTGTGTGTGAGTGAGTGTGTGTGAGTGAGTGTGTGTGAGTGAGTGTGTGTGAGTGAGTGTGTGTGAGTGAGTGTGTGTGAGTGAGTGTGTGTGAGTGAGTGTGTGTGAGTGAGTGTGTGTGAGTGAGTGTGTGTGAGTGAGTGTGTGTGAGTGAGTGTGTGTGAGTGAGTGTGTGTGAGTGAGTGTGTGTGAGTGAGTGTGTGTGAGTGAGTGTGTGTGAGTGAGTGTGTGTGAGTGAGTGTGTGTGAGTGAGTGTGTGTGAGTGAGTGTGTGTGAGTGAGTGTGTGTGAGTGAGTGTGTGTGAGTGAGTGTGTGTGAGTGAGTGTGTGTGAGTGAGTGTGTGTGAGTGAGTGTGTGTGAGTGAGTGTGTGTGAGTGAGTGTGTGTGAGTGAGTGTGTGTGAGTGAGTGTGTGTGAGTGAGTGTGTGTGAGTGAGTGTGTGTGAGTGAGTGTGTGTGAGTGAGTGTGTGTGAGTGAGTGTGTGTGAGTGAGTGTGTGTGAGTGAGTGTGTGTGAGTGAGTGTGTGTGAGTGAGTGTGTGTGAGTGAGTGTGTGTGAGTGAGTGTGTGTGAGTGAGTGTGTGTGAGTGAGTGTGTGTGAGTGAGTGTGTGTGAGTGAGTGTGTGTGAGTGAGTGTGTGTGAGTGAGTGTGTGTGAGTGAGTGTGTGTGAGTGAGTGTGTGTGAGTGAGTGTGTGTGAGTGAGTGTGTGTGAGTGAGTGTGTGTGAGTGAGTGTGTGTGAGTGAGTGTGTGTGAGTGAGTGTGTGTGAGTGAGTGTGTGTGAGTGAGTGTGTGTGAGTGAGTGTGTGTGAGTGAGTGTGTGTGAGTGAGTGTGTGTGAGTGAGTGTGTGTGAGTGAGTGTGTGTGAGTGAGTGTGTGTGAGTGAGTGTGTGTGAGTGAGTGTGTGTGAGTGAGTGTGTGTGAGTGAGTGTGTGTGAGTGAGTGTGTGTGAGTGAGTGTGTGTGAGTGAGTGTGTGTGAGTGAGTGTGTGTGAGTGAGTGTGTGTGAGTGAGTGTGTGTGAGTGAGTGTGTGTGAGTGAGTGTGTGTGAGTGAGTGTGTGTGAGTGAGTGTGTGTGAGTGAGTGTGTGTGAGTGAGTGTGTGTGAGTGAGTGTGTGTGAGTGAGTGTGTGTGAGTGAGTGTGTGTGAGTGAGTGTGTGTGAGTGAGTGTGTGTGAGTGAGTGTGTGTGAGTGAGTGTGTGTGAGTGAGTGTGTGTGAGTGAGTGTGTGTGAGTGAGTGTGTGTGAGTGAGTGTGTGTGAGTGAGTGTGTGTGAGTGAGTGTGTGTGAGTGAGTGTGTGTGAGTGAGTGTGTGTGAGTGAGTGTGTGTGAGTGAGTGTGTGTGAGTGAGTGTGTGTGAGTGAGTGTGTGTGAGTGAGTGTGTGTGAGTGAGTGTGTGTGAGTGAGTGTGTGTGAGTGAGTGTGTGTGAGTGAGTGTGTGTGAGTGAGTGTGTGTGAGTGAGTGTGTGTGAGTGAGTGTGTGTGAGTGAGTGTGTGTGAGTGAGTGTGTGTGAGTGAGTGTGTGTGAGTGAGTGTGTGTGAGTGAGTGTGTGTGAGTGAGTGTGTGTGAGTGAGTGTGTGTGAGTGAGTGTGTGTGAGTGAGTGTGTGTGAGTGAGTGTGTGTGAGTGAGTGTGTGTGAGTGAGTGTGTGTGAGTGAGTGTGTGTGAGTGAGTGTGTGTGAGTGAGTGTGTGTGAGTGAGTGTGTGTGAGTGAGTGTGTGTGAGTGAGTGTGTGTGAGTGAGTGTGTGTGAGTGAGTGTGTGTGAGTGAGTGTGTGTGAGTGAGTGTGTGTGAGTGAGTGTGTGTGAGTGAGTGTGTGTGAGTGAGTGTGTGTGAGTGAGTGTGTGTGAGTGAGTGTGTGTGAGTGAGTGTGTGTGAGTGAGTGTGTGTGAGTGAGTGTGTGTGAGTGAGTGTGTGTGAGTGAGTGTGTGTGAGTGAGTGTGTGTGAGTGAGTGTGTGTGAGTGAGTGTGTGTGAGTGAGTGTGTGTGAGTGAGTGTGTGTGAGTGAGTGTGTGTGAGTGAGTGTGTGTGAGTGAGTGTGTGTGAGTGAGTGTGTGTGAGTGAGTGTGTGTGAGTGAGTGTGTGTGAGTGAGTGTGTGTGAGTGAGTGTGTGTGAGTGAGTGTGTGTGAGTGAGTGTGTGTGAGTGAGTGTGTGTGAGTGAGTGTGTGTGAGTGAGTGTGTGTGAGTGAGTGTGTGTGAGTGAGTGTGTGTGAGTGAGTGTGTGTGAGTGAGTGTGTGTGAGTGAGTGTGTGTGAGTGAGTGTGTGTGAGTGAGTGTGTGTGAGTGAGTGTGTGTGAGTGAGTGTGTGTGTATGTGTGTGTGTATGTGTGTGTATCACTATTTTATTTGTATGAAACTGAGTAAGTGCTTTGACAATGTGATTGTAACATTTGTTAAGCCAATAAAGCACAATTACAGCTGACTTAGAGATATATAATTATTTTTTATCGTACTTTTATTTTTTATTTTATTTATTTATGTATCTTCCTATACGTATCTGTGTGTATATATATGGCATTTCCTTTTTAGTTACATATTACATATTAGTTATAATATATAAATAAATGTTCAGATTTTATAAACCATTTTCTTTTTTGTGTTCATGCTTTGGCAATACAAAATGTATTTTTGTCATGCCAATAAAGCTATTTAAATGGAATTGAACTGAAAACTGAGAGAGAGACATTAGGCAGTGTGTGATTCACTCCTGGGTGTGTTTGCTATGTGGTTCAGACCGGATCAGACCGCATCAGACCGGTTCAGACAAACACCAGGAACTCATGAGTTACCTTACTCACTATTAATAATAATAACTCACACAAACAAGAGCTGCATGATTGTGAACAGTAAGACCATTATGCCTATTTCAGTGACTGAATTAAGTTGTTTTATTATTGTTTTGCTGTCTGTTAAAGCAACACTACACAGGTTTACATGAGAACAGAACACGGCAGCCAGAGTGTTTGAACAGGAAGAGATTTTCGTATTAAAGGAGAGGAAGATCTGGCGCCACCTGCTGGACGACACGCAGATCACAGCGCAGTTCCGCTTCCGGCCAGCAGGCGGCGCTGATGCTGATGAGTTTGTCACGCAGACGTCCGGTGAGCGTGATCTCTGAAATGTTCAGATTTTCTCGCAAATGATTGAGCTTTTCTCTGCAATCGAGGGACTGTGATTATTCTTCCTCTGATGAGAGTCACTGCGCGTCCGCTCTGGAGGAAGATGATGGTGAAAAGTTTGTGTAAACATGCATTTTATTTTTCAGGATTCACAGATGAATAGAAAGTTCAAAAGAACAGCATTTATTTGAAATAGAAATATTTTATATTTTGTAATATTATACATGTCTTTACTGTTACTCTTGATCAATTTAATGCATCCTTGATGAAAAAAAAGCATTAATTTATTGAATAAAAAAAATCTTACTCCAAAATGTAAGTATCACAGTTTATTCAACATTGATAATAATCAGAAATGTTTCTCGAGCAGCAGATCAGCATATTATACTGATTTCTGAAGATCATGTGACACTGAAGACTGGAGGAATGATGCTGAAAATACAGCTGCGCATCACAGAAATACATTACAGTTTAACAGAGATTCACTTAGAACACAGCTGTTTTACATTGCAATAATATTTCACATTTTATTGTATTTTTGATCGAATAAGTTCAGCCCTGGTGAGCAGAAGAGACTTCTTTAAAACACACTAAGGCCACATCGACACAAACCAGAGCGTTTTCCCTATCCAAACTTTTTTTATCCTCGTTCTAAAAAAATATTCCATAAACACAGCGTCGTCTCAAGAATTATTTGCATACACACGAAACCACTGAAACTGACTCAAAACGATGTAGTATACATGCCAGACCAGCATGTGGCGCTGTAATTCTGCCACAGAGATACACTAAAGGCCCGGATAAGTGAAGTCATTGCTCTGCGGACTCGACAGGCGAAACGAACCCAGAGAAGAGTTTCGTGTGGAAGAAGGCGGAGCCTCAGCGCACACCTCCTATGATGTAATCGTCACGGACCAATGCTAGCACGAAGGAGTTTTGAAGACAGAACGAACTTTTCCGGAAAGTTAGCTTTGGCAAGCAGTTTCGAACTCTCAAAACGAGCTTAGTTTTGGCTGGATTTTGTTCGAAATTACGTCACATCAGTTCGTTCTGCAATTTCGCCTGTCGTATATCAGGGGCCTTGAAAGCAGAGAAGAAGACTTGGAGCATACGCATAAACCTTGCGTGCTGTATACAAACATTTTCGCTTTAGTAAAGTAGGCTCAGTAGCTTCTGCAGCACGCACACAAGCCTGTAGTCCGCCATTGTTGTTGTTGTTGTTATGTGACGTAGCGGTCGAGACGTGGGGTGATGACATCATCGTTTCACAAAATACACAGATTGGCTGAACACACGAAAACGCAAGGGTTTAGTTTTCAGATTTATCCACTCTGGGACCCGGTTTCAGCCTCCCAAAACGCCGGATCCGTCTGGACTAAACGCTGATACGATACAAAATGTACACGTCTCCGTGTGGACGGGCTTCTACAATAACACCGATCCCAAACGTTTGAGCACTGGTGTATATGCATTGAAGGGACAATTCAACCAGAATTGATCTTTCTGTTATTATTTACTCGCCTTTATGTTGGACTTTCCTTATTCTGTGGAACACAAAAGAAGACATTTCAATACATTTCAAGTGTCTCAATAGGTACGTTTACATGGACACTTTTTGCTTCCATCGGAATGATGTCTGCGCATCTGCACTCCTCCCCGTGGACCCCAGGGGTCGCTGTCGTCACCCAGAGGAGCTTCGGCGGCACCGCCAGCCTCTTCCACTTACCTGAGGAAGTGTTTCTGCTTCTGGGCGCAAGATCTGTCGCGCACTTGCTTTGCGAGAGTCTGCCGGTTCAGCGCTGCGCATTGGTCCATACGCCACAGAGACGGACCGGAGCCGAACTCCACGTCGTGCCGCTCCATGGTCTAGAGTTGGAGTGGAAACCTCGCCTCGCAACCGAGGAAGATTTCCAGGCGTATGACCCTGGATATGTCAGTTCCAAGAGCGGACCGCGCTGGACAGACGCCGGTCTAGAGGCTGTCAGGAGCCGAATCCGGGCTCAGCTGCCCGACCCGAGCGCAGCTCCGAACTACGCCTTCCTGGGTGATCCGTCCGAGCCCGGACTGTTCCCACACATCGTGCACGGAGAAGAGAAGCAGTGGAGAGTCTGGGAAGACGACGGTCACGTGGCCTTCCTCACGCCGTTTCCCAACACGCCCGGACTCACCGTCCTGGTTCCGCAGAAGCCCCTGTCCAGCGACATCTTCCGGCTGGAGTAGGACGACTACCGACAGCTGGTGCTGGTGACCCGAAAGGTGTCCGGCCTTCTGGAGGCGGGGCTTGGCGCCTGGGGGTTGGGGCTTATTTTTGAGGGCTTTGAAATAGATTACTCATGCTAAACTGATTCCACTCGTCTCAGCACCTGATGAAGCGGAGACGAGCCTCAGCTGTCCAGCTCCGGAGTTCTTTGACCGCTATCTGGGTTACGTGACGTCTGTCATCAGCCAGCAGGGAGAGTCTCCAAGAGATCTGCACCAGAGTTATCCGGCGCTAATCGATTTAATCAGAGCTGTTTAAAGTAATGGAAGAAATAACTATATACACAATTGTGAGAGGAGACAGTATTCTGAGGCAGTATTCATGTGCTCATTTACATACTTTTGAGTTCCTTTCATGTAAAGCCATTGGGTTTTGGGAATGTTTTAATGATTTTTTCATAAACTTGTTTATAGAGCTTTCTGCCAACCGGTGTTAAATCAGAAGATAAATCAGAGTATTTACACACATGCAGCTGCTATAGTTCAGAAGGGAAGAATAAGTGAACACAGACATGTAAGTATGTTAATTATGGAGTTCTTTTATGTATCACACATTTAGCTAATATTCATATTTCATGTCCTAATGTAATCATAACTAGCTGAGATCAATGACAACAAGCTCACGTGACCATTTACTGTAAATGTTTTTCATGTTAATTAATCTCGTAGCATCATCTAGTTACTCAAATACAAGCTCGTACCATCTGCGTCACCTCAGTCTGTTCTTAATTAATCCCCAGGCATTTTAATTAACATCTTAATTAGTGATTAGTTAATGTTCTTAATTATGCATCTGGAAAGCTGGTATCTAATCTGTGAGAAATAAAAGAATCAGACAGAAACACAACAGTGAGGAGAAGAGAGTGAAGTTCGGCTCCGTTCGCTGTAGCCCGATCTTCCCAGAGCCTGACAATCAATCAGAAAAGAGTCACGAGAATCTAACGTTACGAATGAGCAGCTGAGAAAGAGGCAAACAGGAGACTTCTGGGGAAACACGACACACAGAAAACACAACAACCAGCTCAGTTTCATAAAGTCAGCATGCTAATGATGAGCGCTTCGTTAAATCAGTGCTTCTCAACTGGTTTTTTATAAACTCAAGACAGAGTCAACACAATGCAGGGATTTACAAAAGTGAACATTGAAATCTTTTTTTGTTGTTTCGTTCATAGTGTTTGAAGACGAAGCGTCACAACCTGTCCATGTAGATTTATCTGTTGAATTTGACTTTTAGACCTAGTAACATAAACTTGTGCCAAAGTAGTGTGGAGTTTGATGGACACACTATCTTTGACATCAGCAACAACATGGGAAGTTGTTTCCCTCCCTTTCTTGCTGTCATAATGATTATATATGGTTAGTTTTAATGTAATATTTGTCCAGTGTCCCATCACAATGGATCTGAGGCCCATGCTTGGGTCACAAACCACTGGTTGGGATCCACTGGATTAGCCAAGGGGTCTCCAACCCTGCTCCTGGAGAGCGACTGTCCTGCAGACCCCAGTCAGACACACCTGAACCAGCTAATCAAGGTGTTCAGGGTTACTAGATAATTACAGGCAGGTGTGTTAGAACTGAAGTCTACAGGACAGTAGCTCTCCAGGAGCAGGGTGGGAGATCCCTGGATTAGACAGAGATACAGTCAGTCCAAGAGTCTCAAATCACGCACACTTCAGACGCTCACGGTGATGGGTTTCTTAGAGGGACTCTGCAGGCATTGACAGAATGCAGATCGATACATCTTAGAGATGTAGAGCAAAGGCTTGATGGTGCAGCTCAGGTCCATGATGGAGAACACGCCGAGAAGAACCCTACAGTGCAGCGTCACGAAAGAGAAGGTGGAAGCAAATGGCAGCAGAGCCACAGGAGGCAGATAGTTCACCACGATGATGCCGAGGATGATAAGCACCATTTTGAAGGCCTTCTTCTTCACCGGGTTCATGACTTCTTTCCCTGCAACGCTCTTCCTGAGGACCCAGATGATGGAGAGGTTGCAGAACACCATGATGAAGAAGGCTGAGAGGATGACGCCGCTGAAGACCTCGTTCACGCTCAGGATGCCTAAGATGCATTTGGACATAGAGTAGGCTTGGATGAGTCTCCACACCAGCACCGCGACGCCGATCCGGATTCGAGTGTCAAGGGTCCCTGTGAAGAGGATGGGATGGACCACAGCGATGTACTTGTCCAGACAAATACAGGTGAGAAACAACGGAGTCACGTCTTTCAGCCCGTAGGCGAAACGCTGGGAGTACCAGACGCACGGATTGTTAAAGTACAGCCGGTTGACCATGTCCACCGGCGTCATGAGGCCGAAATAGGCATCCAGGATAGAGAGGTTAAAAATGAAGACATCAGATGTTGAGCCTTCGCTCTTCTTCCTCAGAATCTGCCACAACACCAGTGTGTTCAGGGGAACGCCTGCAACCAGGTTCAATACTTTGACTCCAAAGTACAGCCTCCGCACACACCTCAAACTGGTACCACGGTAGATGGTGCCACCCGCTACTCGTGGAGTTCAGGTTCAATGCCGAGCTGTTTGCCATGATGATGAAATGAGCTGCGAACGAGAGCATGGCGTTGGTTATAATGATCCGTCTTTGATGAGCGACTGTTATATCTACGTGAACTTAAGACACAAAACAAACAATGATTTGAAGAGTGTGTCTCTCAGAGCCTCATCAAGTTAAATGATTGCAGACAGATATCTCACCCACCGCCTGTTCAATATGGAGGTGTTCTGCTATAGTTCCGTGCGGTTGTCTGTCTCCGCTGACGTTTCTCTGACCATCACCCAACTTAGATGTGTCGTCAGTTTGGCATCTCTCTCGGGGCGCTCCGAGAAAAGCTCTTCCCGCGGGAGACAGAGGTGGAACATTTTGGATACAACCAATTATTGGGGTTCTTTTGGGTCAACAAGAAGATCTCGTCTGCGATTGGATGAAGAGGAGGGTCTGGCGGAAAAGTTTGCGATAAAGACTCTGCAGTTCGATGGAAGGGGACGACTGAAGTTTCGTGATGTAACTGCAGGCTGCGAGCAGAGCTTCACGTAAACAGGTGATGCAAGGAACAAATGAGTAAATCTACTGTAACATCTTGCAAATACACACATTTCTGGCTCTCTGCCACAGACAAGCTGTGGGGAATGAAGTAAGAGCCCTAGACCATCATAACTACTCTGTAGAGTGATAAATGTTAGGAAGAAGAGCGAAGGCTCAACATCCGATGTCTTCATTTTCAACCTCATCAGGTGCTGTGTAAGGACTCTACAGTTTGCCTTCGTACATCTGAAGTTCATTTCATTCATTCAGACTTTGAATCCGGTCAGACTTTCATTCAAATTGTCTGTTGTTTGAATCTGAGACGTTTTAATGCATGGGAGTTTAGTAAACCTTTCGTTGTTTCCCCTACTGATGACGAACGTACATAATGCAACATTTATGCATTTGACACTTTTCCTTTCATGTTCATTTTCTACACAAACGGCATCAGTGGAGTTTGAGATAGAATAAATCTTTGTCTCTGAAACTGTACTCGTGAACTCGTTTATATACTTGGTGTTCATCTCATGTAAAGCTGTGGATTATTTTTTCATATACGCATTTATTGAGCTGTATGTTTTGTCAAACCTGTGTGCTTTACAGTTTTCACTGAAGATCTCCCTTCTGTTATTTTGATATTTCAGAGTATTAACACACATGGCTGCTATAAGAATAAGTGAACACAGACAAGTAAGTATATCATTTTTGAAGTTCCTTTATGCATCAAAAATACAGAAACTATTGATATTTCTTTTCTTTTTTTGCTCTGGTTATTAAACCATCTCTAGCAGTCTGAGATCAATGACAACACAAGCTCACAGTAAATGTTTTTCATGTTAATTAATCTCGTAGCATCATCTAGTTACACAAATACAAGCTCATACCATCTGCGTCACCTCAGTCCGTTCTTAATTAATCCCCAGGCATCTTAATTAGTGATTAATGTGCTTAATTATGCATCTGGAAAGCTGGTATCTAATCTGTGAGAAATAAAAGAATCAGACAGAAACAGCAGTGAGGAGAAAAGAGTGAAGTTTGGCTTCGTTCGCTGTAGCCGGATCTTCCCAGAGTCTGACGATCAATATATATATATATACAAACCCGATTCCAAAAAAAGTTGGGTCACTGTACAAATTGTGAATAAAAACAGAATGCAATGATGTGGAAGTTTCAAATTTCAATATTTTATTCAGAATACAACATAGATGACATATCAAATGTTTAAACTGAGAAAATGTATCATTTTAAGGGAAAAATAAGTTGTTTTAAATTTCATGGCATCAACACATCTCAAAAAAGTTGGGACAAGGCCATGTTTACCACTGTGTGGCATCCCCTCTTCTTTTTATAACAGTCTGCAAACGTCTGGGGACTGAGGAGACAAGTTGCTCAAGTTTAGGAATAGGAATGTTGTCCCATTCTTGTCTAATACAAGCTTCTAGTTCCTCGACTGTCTTAGGTCTTCTTTGTCGCATCTTCCTCTTTATGATGCACCAAATGTTTTCTATGGGTGAAAGATCTGGACTGCAGGCTGGCCAGTTCAGTACCCGGATCCTTCTACGCAGCCATGATGTTGTAATTGATGCAGTATGTGGTCTGGCATTGTCATGTTGGAAAATGCAAGGTCTTCCCTGAAAGAGACGACGTCTGGATGGGAGCATATGTTGTTCTAGAACTTGGATATACCTTTCAGCATTGATGGTGCCTTTCCAGATGTGTAAGCTGCCCATGCCACACGCACTCATGCAACCCCATACCATCAGAGATGCAGGCTTCTGAACTGAGCGCTGATAACAACTTGGGTTGTCCTTGTCCTCTTTAGTCCGGATGACATGGCGTCCCAGTTTTCCAAAAAGAACTTCAAATTTTGATTCGTCTGACCACAGAACAGTTTTCCACTTTGCCACAGTCCATTTTAAATGAGCCTTGGCCCAGAGAAAACGCCTGCGCTTCTGGATCATGTTTAGATATGGCTTCTTTTTTGACCTATAGAGTTTTAGCCGGCAACGGCGAATGGCACGGTGGATTGTGTTCACCGACAATGTTTTCTGGAAGTATTCCTGAGCCCATGTTGTGATTTCCATTACAGTAGCATTCCTGTATGTGATGCAGTGCCGTCTAAGGGCCCGAAGATCACGGGCATCCAGTATGGTTTTCCGGCCTTGACCCTTACGCACAGAGATTGTTCCAGATTCTCTGAATCTTTGGATGATATTATGCACTGTAGATGATGATAACTTCAAACTCTTTGCAATTTTTCTCTGAGAAACTCCTTTCTGATATTGCTCCACTATTTTTCGCCGCAGCATTGGGGGAATTGGTGATCCTCTGCCCATCTTGACTTCTGAGAGACACTGCCACTCTGAGAGGCTCTTTTTATACCCAATCATGTTGCCAATTGACCTAATAAGTTGCAAATTGGTCCTCCAGCTGTTCCTTATATGTACATTTAACTTTTCCGGCCTCTTATTGCTACCTGTCCCAACTTTTTTGGAATGTGTAGCTCTCATGAAATCCAAAATGAGCCAATATTTGGCATGACATTTCAAAATGTCTCACTTTCAACATTTGATATGTTATCTATATTCTATTGTGAATAAAATATAAGTTTATGAGATTTGTAAATTATTCCATTCCTTTTTTACTCACAATTTGTACAGTGTCCCAACTTTTTTGGAATTGGGTTTGTATATATAATCAGAAAAGAGTCACAAGGATCTAACGTTACGAATGAGCCGCTGAGAAAGAGGCAAACAGGAGACTTCTGGGGAAACACGACACACAGAAAACACAACAACCAGCTCAGTTTCATAAAGTCAGCATGCTAATGATGAGCGCTTCGTTAAATCAGTGCTTCTCAACTGGTTTTGATAAAAATCTGCATTTCAAATTAATAGCAGTACTCAAACCCTAAACCATGCGTCATGCAACACGGTGCTAAAATGTACACATTAACCATTGAAATATATTAATGTTGTAATAAGTAGACCCTGAAAAGGCTCGGTAAGTGTCACACACCCTGCCCATGTTGATCCATAAGTATAATTTGACTTTTACCTTAGTAAAGATCAATCTTACTGTGGTTGGATGAATTTGTGTCAAAATACTGTAGAGTTTGATGGACAGAGTATCAGTGGACATCAGTAGCAAAAGAATGGAAGGTGTTTTCTCTTTTCTTTATTTGGTTGATGAGTCTATCTGTCATAATGATTAAATGTTTACTCTTTTGCAGTTAATAGTATTTTTCCCTTTTTCAGTGACCAATCACAGCAGACCTGAGACGCACCAGTTGAGAACCACTGGATTAGACAGATACACTGAGTCAAGAATCACACTCATAACATCAGACATTCATTTCAGACGCTCACGGTGATGGGTTTCTTAGAGGGACTCTGCAGGCATTGACAGAATGCAGATCGATACATCTTAGAGATGTAGAGCAAAGGCTTGATGGTGCAGCTCAGGTCCATGATGGAGAACACGCCGAGAAGAACCCTACAGTGCAGCGTCACGAAAGAGAAGGTGGAAGCAAATGGCAGCAGAGCCACAGGAGGCAGATAGTTCACCACGATGATGCCGAGGATGATAAGCACCATTTTGAAGGCCTTCTTCTTCACCGGGTTCATGACTTCTTTCCCTGCGACGCTCTTCCTGAGGACCCAGATGATGGAGAGGTTGCAGAACACCATGATGAAGAAGGCCGAGAGGATGACGCCGCTGAAGACCTCGTTCACGCTCAGGATGCCTAAGATGCATTTGGTCAGAGAGTAGGCTAGGATGAGTCCCCACACCAGCACCGCGACGCCAATCCGGATGCGAGTGTCACGGGTTCCGGTGAAGAGGATGGGATGGACCACAGCGATGTACTTGTCCAGACAAATACAGGTGAGAAACAACGGAGTCACGTCTTTCAGCCCGTAGGCGAAACGCTGAGAGTACCAGATGGACGGATTGTTGAAGTACAGCCGGTTGACCATATCCACCGGCGTCATGAGGCCGAAATAGGCATCCAGGATAGAGAGGTTAAAAATGAAGACATCAGATGTTGAGCCTTCGCTCTTCTTCCTCAGAATCTGCCACAACACCAGTGTATTCAGGGGAACGCCTGCAACCAGGTTCAATACTTTGACTCCAAAGTAGAAGATGAACCAATGAGGAGCTTCCGCACACACTTCATACTGGTACCATAGCGGACGACGCCACCCAGAGATGCTGGAGTTCAGGCTCAGAGTCGAGGTGTTTGCCATGATGATGAAACGAGCTGCGGACAAGAACAACTGTTATCAACATGAACTCAAGATCTACTCTAAATACTTCTGCACCAGAATGAAGTGACGACCAAGCTATTCCAACAATGATTTCAAGAGTTTGTCTCTGAGGACCTCATAAAATCAGGTTAAAGGGGTCATGAGGATTAGGGCTGTCAAAAAAAAAATCGAATTTCGAATATTCGTTGAATTTAAAATAAAAATCCACATTCGAATGCAAAAACGTTGCACTTGAATTTTAGGTGTGCGTTAAGGAGGCAGCTTATCAGCGGCGCACGAGATGCGATGACGATGTGAGTGTCGTTGTATTATAATGTGTTTGTTAGTCTATCCAGTTGAAGCCACTAGATGCGGCGCTGCGGCGTTGTTCATTACAAATATTGCAGAAAAAGAGAACATCAATGCGGAGAAGATCTTGTTTACATCAAAACTGAAACCAAGCCGTTCACACAGAACGCATATTTCGCGCATTTTCTAGAGGGACATCTATCAGCTTTGCACTCGCGTCTCGCACAAAACAGCTTTATTGCTGTTTTTCCCATCCCTCAGCATCTCGTGGGTTTAAATGAAAAAATGTACTCCGTGTGATTGGCTTTCCACCCTTTGTATTAAACTATGCTTACATACATGATGCTGTTTTGTTTATAGTTAAGCAACTTAATTATAATTGGTTTATAAACATTATTTTAAACATTATGCACTTTTCTTTCACAGATAGTCATGTTATCTTATGCTTTGAATAAACGTGCATTTAGATGCGCCCTCTTGTGGCCTCAGAAGCCAAAAGCTTTTCTTCACCCTAACTGACATTATGCATTTTAAATAATTTTGATATTTAAGTACAAAATTCGAATTTAGTTTTTCAGCCATTTTGACAGCCCTAATGAGGATTGCAGCGGTCTTTGATCTTTTCACATATAAGAGGTCATTGTCCTATAAAGACATACTGTAAGTTGCAAAAGAGCATTTGCTGAAACCCAGCTGCATCCCAATTCTTATACTACACCCTAAAAGTATGTACTCTTTTTGTGAAGGAAAACATATATGCTTATGAGTGTGTAGCAGAAGAGTGAGCAGGTTTTGGGACAAACTACCACGTCATAAAAATGCGTCTTTAACCGCTTGGTTGCACAGTTACGTGTGCCCCGTCACTATACATCAAATTAAAAGAACTAAGTTGTATTGTATTCAAAAATTCTTACTATTGTACTGGGGAGAAAAGAGAAAAGCAGTCACAAGTCTGTCATACAGAAAACCTGCTTGTGATTTTGCATAATGATGAGTTGATGGCCAAAAGTATCTGAACGTCTCTTTATAAAAGTTCACAATGTTGTTGCAGATGAACTATAACATGGATAAAATTAAATATTTGTTATCACACCACCATTTAGCTGTCTGTCGTTCTCTTTATTTGTGTTTGTAGTCAGCACATGATGACATGTAGGCCTATACATGAGACTTTTTAAGTGACTTAACCAGCAGGCATTAGCTACTTTCCTCAAAATCTAAAAAACAAAAATGTAGCTACGGCAGCGGTTTTCAAACCTGTCCTGGAGGCTTCGCAGCCCTGCACTTTTTGTCTGACTCCCTCATCAGCCGATTCAGCTCTTGCAGTCTCCACTAATGAGCTGTTAGACGAGGGAGACATACAAAATGAGCAGGCCTGGGGACTCCAGAAAACCACTGCTTTAGACCAGAGCTCCTCCACTCTGGACCTCGAGATCCACCTTCCTGCAGAGTTCTGCTCCAACCCTAATCAAGCACACCTGAACAAGCTCATCAAGGTCTTCAGGATCACTAGAAGGTTGCAGGTAGGTGTGTTTAATCCAGGTTGGAGCTAAACTCTGCAGGAAAGCAGATCTCGGGGCCCTGCGTTAGACCAGTGGTTCTCGTGTACCAATGCTCTGCGTATTTAGCATGGCTCTCTTATTTAAAGCTGCAGTCCGTAACTTTTTTTGTGTTCAAAATTACAACATGTAAATAATAAGCGAGTACACCATGAATCCTTTTTCCAAACCGTGTTTTTATAATAATCCTATAATAAGTGTTCATATTCGGACTATTTTAGACTGGTTTGGGTAGGTGCGCCATAGACATAAACAGAGAGAAGTAGCTCCGGCTACAATAACAAAAGTTAGGGACTGCAGCTTTAACACACCTGATTCAGACCACCACTAGCCTATATTGCATCAGCTTTCATTTCCAAAGGATCACAAATAAGAACAGCAGGGAGCCTACATTTACTAGAAATATAATCACCATATTACAGCTTGATTTGCATGCTGGTCTCATGTGTGGTGTAACATTTGGATAGTTTGTGAGGTGCTTCATGGACCAGAGCAGCACAGCCACACCACTGATCTGCTGTAATGCAGTACTCCCATCGTGTGGGCTGTTGATGCCCTGAGTTTAAGCAGCACTGACGCCTGAAATCACTCAGAGTGAGGGGGCACGTGCCTCTCAGATTTGTGAGCCAAGTGGATTTTGAATGCAGCTTCCAAAAGACGAAAAAATAGCCGATTAATATTTTCTATATTTAATACAATTACACTGGCGTTCGCTGAAACAGATGCGTTTCTACAGCACTGCGGATTAACCAATCACACACGATGCTGTTGAGCTTATGAATGCAGTGACCAATCAGAGGCGTTCAGATGAGTCATCGCCAGTGTTGCCAACCTGGCCATTTTCTCACACTACCCTAGCAACCTTTTCTTCCAAAAGCACCTAGCAACAAATGTAGCTATTTTAACATTTTATTTGGCAACTTTTTAGCAACTTTTTGATAAGTGACTATAAAAAGGCACACATTTTTCATCTAAATCACACTAAATGAGGAAACCAAAGATGCCTAGCAGTACACACATCATGAATTAAATTAGCTGCTATTTGCAATTGCTTAATTTAATACTAATAATTGAATATTTGAATAATTGCTCATTTATGATACACCTTGTCAGTAGCTTCCTGTGATTGTTGACAAGTTAAGTTCACTGTAAGAAAAATATCTAGAAAAATGGAAAAGGTACTAGTTATTTTCCAGGACATTATCCGATATCTATTGTAACCCGAAAACACAAAATGCAATGCATAATTTAAAATGCAGGTAAAAAAAAACCTGTGAAAAATCAATACGGAATATTCCTTTGTAGTAGATTGTGCCCTATTTTAATACTAACTAACTGCTGATACACTGCTTAAAGCTTTAGTTGTTCAGAACGTGTAGTGTTACTAGTTTACTAGCCAATAAAAAAACTTAAATTGTAATTGTTCAAAAATGTGCAAGTGTTCAATAATTCAATGTTGTATTTAAAAATACAGTTATATTTTAATATTATATTAGCCTACGTTATATTATTTTATGAACAAATCTAATTTAATGTAATTTTGCGTCATAATTACGTAATAATGTCACCGTGCAACGACGTCACAATGTCATTTAGTATCTTTTAGCAACAAATCGACCTTCCTTTAGCAACTTCCCCTGAAACATAGTTAGCAACACTGCAAATGTGTGAATCTGTCAGATATTAATTTCACAAGTGTACACAGCTTCAGGGATTTTAATGGGACTGTCAGTGAAAATGTTCTTTGATCATGTAAATGCTCTCCTTCTGTAATGAAAGTGTTTTGATTAGTAGCCTAACTTGCCATGTTTTTATTCACATTAACTTTCAATGTTAAATTCATATTAAATATGAAGTCAGTCGTATTAAAAATATGTTATGGCATGACACCCATATCTGTTCATTAAGTAAACAGGTTTTTATGCATAGTTAATAGACTATATTATTAGGTTACTTTGACCATCGCCCACTAAAGATCAACATAATCTATAAAGGTGAGAATCAAGATATTTCATGATAATGTGTTTTTGGAATGTTTCGAATAAACAGGAAAAGATCAATAAAACATAAGCGCTGTAGTGGCTGCTGTGTGTCACATGCCCCCCCCCCACATGTATTTGCATTAATATTCACGTGTACTTCATACTGTAGCATCAAGACGAGCTGAGTAGAGATAGAGTGCATGCAGTTTTGTCTGGTCAAAACATTTATCTCAAATCAGATTTCTTACTCTGCAGACAGCGGCCCTCCACGAGGCCCCTGACATACGGTTATTACACACAGGCGACAGCGGGACTGTGGATATTTCCCCTGTGCAGTGATGTTAGCTGATCATAACAGCGGCTGTTTGCTGACAAACCTTTAATGAGACGCAGCTCTAAAACTCACAGGCTCAGGACGAGGGTTGAAAATCATCGTTTTTGCAAATATATGACTATTTTATGTGCAAAAACTCAATGAACATATTAAAATAATAAAGGCATGTCATGACCCCAGTAAGACCAATTACCAGTATCTCTCAGATAACTCACCCACTGCTTGCTCAATACAGAGGCGTCCTGCTTCCATCCTCACAATATCTCTGCCAGAGTCTGTCTGACCATCACCCAACTTAGACGAGTCTTTAGTTTAGTGTCTCTCCCGCGGGACACAGAGGTGGGACGCTCGGACACAACCAATTGTGGCGGTTCTTTTGGGTCAACAAATAGAACTTGTCTTTTATTGGCTGAAGAAAAGAAAAAGTTCCACAATCAAAGTTTCGTGATGTAACTGCAGAGCAGAGCTTCAGGTAAACAGGTGATGCAAGGAACAAATGAGTAAATCTACTGTAACATCTTGCAAATACACACATTTCTGGCTCTCTGCCACAGACAAGCTGTGGGGAACGAAGTAAGAGCCCTAGACCGTCATAACTACTCTGTAGAGCGATATATATGTCAGTCTGTGTACCAAAACACTCGGTCATTACAGTGGACTCTCCGAAACTTCAAATCGAGAGTGAATCCTTCTGTGTTTTTATACACACACTGATCCAGTTGAGCTTTTCCTGTGTATTCATGGATTTGATTTGATTTCATTAAAAGTTCAATTAAGCCTAGACACAGACACATGCCCAGCATTTGAACTGATGGGAGCTTAGAGTTCAGAGTTTAGTTCAGAGGCAGCTGAATTAGTTTTGCAAGTTTTGATGACACTTGATATCAGCATTAGGCTTGTGACAGTAAACCAGAGCTACTGTTCAGACACACAATATTAGCTGTTATTATCAATATTACTCTGTTCTGTTCAGTATGTCTGCAACGTGCCAACTCTGAAAAAGTTCCCAGGATATAAATCAAGCATCAGATGCTAGTGTGGATAGCTCATCAAGAAATAGAAAACTGGAATTGCCACATTAAAAAGAAAAGAATGCATGACTTATTGCTTTTATACAACACATACCAATACAAATTAAGCACACCAATTGTTAACCAGAAGATATAACTGAATAACTTCTATACATTATACTCTTTTCGTGATTTGTGCAAGAGATCCAGCTCCAGAACTCCAGTTATGTGGCCTCAGTCAGATTCGACATGCATCACAACAACAAAGGCTAGAAATGGAGGGATCGGGGCTAGTTGTCACACTTTTTGCTGGAGTGAATATTTCTCAGTGTTTATTTATAGAAAGTTAGTTTCTGGAGTGTTTAGTGGGGTCAGTTCTAAGTGAGTGTGAGTCCATCACACATGGCTGCCTGTAACTGAGATGCCCGCTTACTCCTAAACTAAGAACAGTCCCGAGCACAGAATTCATGAAGCGCATGTGCATTATGTTGGTGTCGTGGCATCATGTGGCCGCCAGATGTCGCGCAAACGCCACAGACGCGCCTCGGCTTCATTTTCCACTGCGAATCCATCAGGAACAAACTGTACCGCATATGAATCACATAATCAATGATTATGCGTGAGCTCTGGTCGACACGTCTGTATGAGCGGATCCTGTCACACTCGGCCTTTAGCAGAGTTACACGATAAAAGCGCTTCGTGCTCAACCGGAGAAAACGGAAAACTGCTGCAAGAATAAAGCAACGAGAGCGCGAGGAAACCGGAGAGGAGGGGCGCGTGTGCGCGAGCGTTTCCTCTCCGCAGCAAGAATCCATTGAGAGAGAGAGAGAGAGAGAGAG
>JADLZM010037990.1:295306-312278 GCA_018148995.1 Sinocyclocheilus maitianheensis | reverse complement strand
AGGGAGAAGAAAAGAGAGAGAGAGAGAGAGAGAGAGAGAGAGAGAGAGAGAGAGGGAGAGAGAGAGAGAGAGAGAGAGAGAGAGAGAAGAAAGGAAAGGAAAGGAAAGGAAAGGCAGCAGCTCCACGCCACTCCTTTGTTTTAGGAAATCGCTTGAATCGCTCGAAGGACTGGAATGATGCATCGCGTTTCTCTCGCGTTTTTCTGCGACGCCTGTTTTTAAAGGCGAACTCGACCATTTTGCGTTTAATTTGGTGGAAAAGCGTTTGAGGTCCGAAACCTTCAGCCGCTCCGCGTTCGCCCTGCATGCGCTTAGACTCGTTTCCCCTCCGTTTCCCGCTCCACGCCACGCCACAGGATCCTCCGAAGCGCGTTTGTTTTTCTGCTCGCGGTTCGAGTCTGTTGTTCGCGTCCAGGCCCGAAACACTCGCTACTCTTCAAAGGCCTTTAATGCGGCACGCGCGCGTCACATTGTAACGGGTTTCCACGCGTCAGATGAGCGTCGGTTCTGATCCATAAAGCGCCGCCGACCCTCTGCCAGAACATCTCGTCTTCTTCGTTGTTCGTTCTTCATACGCAGCGTCTGCGGCCCTCTTCAATGTTAATGTCGACCGACGTCGCATCTGTAATGCTGCCCGTGAACCACGGGATCCTGGAGCACGACCGGGATCTGGACTCTGGTTCGGCGGCGGTTCGGGGGATGAAGCGCGGGGACCCGGAGCCGGAGGGCGCCGCGGCGGCGGGGGATTCGGTCGGGGCGGAATGCAAACGAGCGCGGATGGACGGAACCGGAGAGACCGGACAGGTAAGCGTTAAAACCAGCGTTCTATATGAAGCTCCGCGTGCCTTGTGATGAAAGACAGACGCGCTTGTGTTCGCCAGAGGACAGCCTCGGGTCTCGGGTCTGATAGATAGATAGATATGAGGTGACTGGGGCACCAAAGCCGACATTTTCTCCCACTGCTGCTGGTAAATGTTCCTGAATCATGGAGGTGATTCTCATCCGAGGCCTGCAGTCTCTCCATCTCTGCATCCTGCGGTACTTTTCCATCCTCCTCCAGGAGCACTTCTGCTCCTCTGTGTATGCAGACAGACGTGATCTCATCTCTCATTTCAGCGTTTTCTCCATCTCTCCCTCTTTCTGTTCCTCCAGTAAGTGATCTAAAGTGCTGCATGGATGCTAATGGCTCATTTTCACAAGCTAATGGCTCACGGTTTCTCTAAACTGCACCATGACGGCTTGAGACTGAGCAGATGTGTGTGTGTGTGGAGCTCGCTGGTGGAGCCCAAAAAAGGTATCGATCTGCTGGAGAGCAAGTCTGGAAATGTGCCTGCAGCAGAGACTGGGATGGAGTGGGGGCTGTGGGAATCAAACCATGCATTTATGAAACGCAGGAGATGGAGCAAATGAAAGGATTTAAAAGTGTCTGTAAACACGAGTCTGATTCCCTCATGCAGCCTGTCTGGAAGATGAAGCGGCGAAGCAGGAACAAAACCTTGAACAACAGTGATTTCCAGGTTCAGTTTTTGTAGTTAAGTTCATGCTATGCTTTTTGTGTGTGTGTGTGTGTGTGTGTGTGTGTGTGTGTGTGTGTGAATTCAAACATCATTGGTCACAAAGAGCTGCTGTTCGTTCCTCTAGCGTCAGTGATTTTAAATCACATCAGTTCTCTCTCACACACATGCATGTGCGCCGTCAGAAGAGGATTTGCTGTATCACTGACAGTAAAGAGGCTTTTTGTTGTGCTAAAGAGATCTACACTTGTTTCAGAGTGGCATTAGTCTCTGATCTCCCATTTATCCTGCTGGGGGGGGTAATACTCTCTCACACACACACACACACACACACTCTGATTGGAGATTTGTAGATAAGCCTTTGCATTTTTACATCATGCACATACAGCCGGGTTTATTGAATATCCTCAGTGTTGTGATGCCGTCGGGCCGCTCACGTTTTCATCACAGCTGTAGCATGCCCTACTTACCCCGCGTCTCCAGTAATTACCCTTATGGGATTGCACACACGTGTTACCATGGCAACTTTGAACTTTGACCCCAGGAGCAGAGCAGTAAAGTCGGGGTGTGGTGGTGATGGTTATTGCGATAGACAATAGAGCGAGCGCACGAGTCTCAGCTGGTTTGTGTCAGCGCTCCTGGAGTCAAGAAAGGGTCTTCTAAAAGTTTAAAGTACACATGAAATCAAAATTGATGCTGTTTGCTTTGTTGGCGCACATGATGAGGAGGTGCACTATACATAAACCCTGCCCTCTACTCAATATTCAGTTTCAGTTGGAAATACATCACAATGCTAAAATAAAACTGGTGGAGAGAGCAGGAATTATGGTTTAGTGTTTGTTGCGTTCGTCTTTCAGTGTTATTGGCGTGAAATCATCTCTGGTCTTTATTTTGCTTTGATGTGGTCAGTGACAGGAACTTTTCACGCAAGTATACAAGCACGACATTAATGTTCGAGCGCTACGTTTCAAGTGCGCGGTCCTCGGTTCTCTAGCGGGATATAGAGTTTCCTTCAGCTGTCCGTCGTTAAAGGGATAGTTCACCCAAAAATGAAAATGTGATGTTTATCTGCTTACCCGCAGGGCATCCAAGATGTAGGTGACTTTGTTTCTTCAGTAGAACACAAACGAAGACGTTTAACTCAAACCGTTGCAGTCTGTCAGTCATATAATGGCAGTCAATGGGCTCCACGGCTTTGAGAGTAAAAAAAACATACACCGACAAAACCAAATTAAACCTGCGGCTCGTGACGATACATTGAGGTCTTAAGACACGAAACGATCGGTCGGTGCAAGAAACTGAACAGTATTTATATCATTTTTTACCTTAGATCCACGCAATGTCTGAGCGCGTTCACAACATCCGGCATGTGACATCAAATAAATACGGTCGGGCAAAAAATTCCACGTTGTCTGATGATATATCAAAATCGTCTTCCATTGTGATGACCTGTACTTCTAAATATCTTTAGGTCATCGCAGTGCCAGTGAACACGTCTGCAATCTCTCTGCACTGTGTAAATAATGAGTGACATATACGCGCGACCGATCGCTTCCGCACATGCCTCTACTATCATAGATATGTATAGATTCCCTATTCGACTGCTCCAAAAACATTGACACATTCCAAAATGGTGAACGTATCGCGGCCCATAGAAACAGTCACTAATGAGGCACTCTACTATGTATTTGTATATATCTATGACTACTATGCTAGCGCACGTACATGCGTCACATGCCGGATGTTGTGAACGCGCTCAGACATTGCGGTGGATCAAAGGTAAAAAATGATATAAATACTGTTCAGTTTCTTGCACCGACCGATCGTTTCGTGTCTTAAGACCTCAATGTATCGTCACGAGCCGCAGGTTTAATTTGGTTTTGTCGGTGTATGTTTTTTTTACTCTCAAAGCCGTGGAGCCCATTGACTGCCATTATATGACTGACAGACTGCAACGGTTTGAGTTAAACGTCTTCGTTTGTGTTCTACTGAAGAAACAAAGTCACCTACATCTTGGATGCCCTGCGGGTAAGCAGATAAACATCACCTTTTCATTTTTGGGTGAACTATCCCTTTACTCAAATAGCTAGATATAAAAATGTTGAGGAAACCGGTGATAGAAGACATTCCCTCCAGCTTTAGTGCTGAGAATGCAGTGTATGTGTGTTGAGTTTATTCCCTTTAAACCATTTGCTTTTCAGTGACCTTCTGAAAGAGCTTTATTTTTTTGAGTGTGTTGAGCAATGTGTTTTTCATTTTCTTGGTCTTTGTTTTTTCAGTACCTCACTGAGTGAGTCTCTCTCTCTCTCACACACACACACACACACACTCTCTCTCTGTCACACACACACACGACTGATGTCAGGATGCCAGACCTCCATCTTAAATGCGTTCAGCAGAAACACTTGTACACACTCACACACACTCGCACATGCACACACACCCGCACGCACTCGCTCACACACACACTCACACACACACACGCACACACTCACACACATGCGCACATACACACACACACACAGGAAGTATAAAACTACAGACAGACAGTCAGACTCGTGGCACTAACAGACACACATGAAGTAACAGAGAGCTTTGAAACGTGCGTTCTCTCGTTTGCAAATAATCTCATCTTTCTTCACCTCCGTCCTTCTCTGAGCTCCTCCTCCTTCAGCTCCACCATCTGTTCACGTTCTTCTCCCTCTCTTGCCTGATCACTCCATTCTGCTGTTCTCCTTTCACTGGAAGATACAGGTCAGTAAGTTTGAGGGAATCATAGTTTCTGCTCTCTCAGAAGATCTGTGAGTCCTTCCAGTGAGACGTTGCTCTCTGTGTGCGTGTGTGGGTGCGTGCGTGTGCGTGCATGTGTGTGTTGCGTGTGTGAGCATGTGTGTGTTAGATGGAAATGCATCTGAAGGAGAAAACGTCAGCCCCACAGATATTGAAGCCAATCTTTAAACTGAAGTCGTGTGAGCGCGTGTGTGTGTGTGAGCGCGTGTGTGTGTGAGCGCGTGTGTGTGTGTGTGTGAGCGTATGAGCGTGTGTGTGAGCATGTGTGTGTGTGTGTGTGTGTGTTGGCAGCGAGCGGCTCAGTCCTTAAGGAAATGAGGCACATGACTGGGTGGTGGAGGGCTTCTCTGTGACTCATTGTCTCTCTCGGCTCTAGTCGTCTGTTTCACACACATGGACTCCAGATGTTTCTCTCTTTATTCTCTTGATGGTCTTTAGTGCCGGTCTGAGCTGATCCTCAAATATCAGCAGAAAACACACTCAGACTTTCAGTCTGAAAGCAGATTCTGGGCTGATCACATTCAGCTCCTATTTCACCCCAAAACCAAGAGAAAGAAGCTATATTTTGAACAATGTAAGTCAATTAAGCCTCTTTTAGGACCATGAAGGTTTTTCCATTGTTACATTGTTTTCCATTTCCATTTGTGTGATGCGAAGAAATGGATAAAGCATCTGCTAAATTAATAAATATAAGTAAAAAATAAAATGATTTAATTGTAAAGTTCAACTGTTAGTGAATAATGTTGACAAAATGTAACGTATACAGACTTTAATTTACAAATCCTGGGCTGATTTATTAAAGTAATGTGGGTATTGTTTTTTGTTTGCATTACAGCAATGAGAGTCACCATTAAGAATAATGCAGAAGAAAAGCTCTGAAGTATTACCGTAATGGGAGTTTTGAAAGAGTGATCATAAATGAAATCAGCATGGTTCTATAAATAGGCGGATCTTTTGGACTCTAATAAGTAACAGTTAAAGTCCTGTAGTAAAACCGCAGCAATACTGCGTCTCCTCCGTTGGCCGTTTGTCCCTCGTGTCGTGATGATCATCTTGTTTTAATGTGTAAACAATAGCCGGGCTTGAGCCCTGTCAGAGCAGCGAGGTGTGTGTGTGGGCCAGAGCTAATCTGATTACACACCACTATAGACCAATTAAACCTGGAGCCCAATTAAAGGCTGCGTGACGCTGCAGATCTCACAGATACAAACACTGAGAGGCACGGATCATGTGCATCCTTCATGTGAACGCAATCCCATGATGCATTGCTCTAAGCTCAGTGAAAATAAACCAAGATAGCAAATGAAGCGAGAGGAATGTTGAATATACATTTTTTTTGCATTCAATAGTGTTAAATGATTGTTTCTATTGTCCTCAGTTGTATTCGCTGTGGATAAAAGCATCTGCTAGATGATTAAATGAAAATACTAAGAACTTTCAATTTAAATAGCAGTTGCATGTTTTCTATATTCTTCATTAGAGTTTTGTGTAGTTGCATTTGCAGCTACAGCAGGTTAGACACCGTATTGACAATGAAAATGAGGCTGAAGGACAGACTTAGTCTTTGCAATGACACACTGTATAAAGGTGTAATTTTCACAACTCTATAGAGTTCGACTCCATAACGTTCTGGAGTTTGTCTACTGAAAATGTTCTTCAGACAGGCGTTTGTTCAGACTGACGGCTAGTAGAGTCAGTTATTAGTCCAGACTCGAGGCTGATCTTTGCGGCGCTCAGGATCAGTTATGTTCACGCTGTGATGCTTTCGTATCGTCAGGCCGTGTGTGCTGGTTCTCTCAGGTGGAGCTGGTTTAAGTGCTTCATCTCGTATCTCAGTCCAGTAATTGATGTCATTTTGAGAGGCTTTTGACCGCAGGTTTAATTAAAGTCTTCATTATTCTTCACAGATCTGCTGCTAAAATGTTCTCAGTTGCGCAGTTGATAACCAATCTAAATGTGAGAGTGAATCTTCTATTGGTGTCACGCAGATGAGCGCATGTCTGTCTCTCTCGCCGCGCTGATGTTCATTTGAGGAGGTCAGCAGTCAGTCACCGGCTCAAACACCGAATCAGCTCTTTCTGCAGATCAGACTCCGGAACCTCGAGGATTCGCTCCGTTACTCACTAGCTGCGGATTCTCAATAACACATAATGAAAGCGTCTTCAGCAAGTGTTCCGTTTATCTTGAATGTATTATATTTCTGCATTTTCAGATTTAACTGGGCTTTAACATTTTTAACGCTGGTCAGGAAATCCTTCATCAGTGAGGCTGGTTTCATTGATACGCTTTCGGCCGGTTAGGTGAAGGATGCACATTCATTTTGTAACTCTTTGACACCAGTAAAATCAAGATTTGCTGTTAAATATTATTAAGTATCTCTGTTACACTGAGAACACACAAGGAGCTGTTCAAGATCACAACCATTTAAAACAAGTGGAAAAGCATTGGACTCTGTGAACAGTTTGAGTGTTTAGATTAGCATCATAGATCACAGCAAACATGAGTGTGTGAGAGAGAGAGAGAGAGAGAGAGAGTGTGTGTGTACCTGTTTTTCTATTCTGGTGGGGACTTAAATCTGAATACACCCAGACTCATGGGGACTCGTGTCACGGTGGGGACCTAACTTGAGGTCCCCCCGGGTAAACAAGCTAATAAATCACACAGAATTAAGTTTTTTGAAAATCTAAAAATGCAGAAAGTCTCCGGTGAGGGGTAGGTTTAGGGGTAAGGTTGGTGTAGGGCAATAGAATATACGGTCTGTACAGTATAAAAACCATTACGCCTATGGAGAGCAAACCAGACGTGTGTGTGTGTGTGTGTGAGAGAGAGAGAGAGAGAGTGTGTGTGTGTGTTCAGTTGGTGTAGTTAATCTCACTCTTTATCTTCTTTTTCTCTCTGTAATCCCTCCATCCGTCTCTTTATCCATTTATCAGCAGCCGTTTGACTGAGCTTCACATCTGCTCTGTTTTCAGGTTTTGCTCACAATTGAATGTCTGTAAATATCATTGTTATTGTAATATATCAGAAACATATGGTTTCTTTTCTTATGATGCTAAAAAATAAACTCTTGGCCTGTTGAACATCATAGGATTTTAAGATTAAATTGAAGTAAATGGCATATTATGCTGATGATATTTAGTACTGAGAGCATGAAATTCTATTTGCTGTGATTTTACGTGTTTAAACTTGTTCAGGGAATGCTAGTTTAGCTGGCTAATCAGTTAACTAACAATTTATAAACAGTTTTTTTATTTTTAATCAGGCAAAACATTTTTTTAAAAATTGAGAAATCGTTTAGTTTGTTTTAAGAAAGTGTAGAGAGAAAGAGAGGGAGGGAACGAACGAGTGAGTGATATGAGAGGAGAGAGAGAGTCGGCCGAGAGAGGGAGGAGACACACAGAGAGAGAGAGAGAGAGAGAGAGAGAGAGAGAGAGAGAGGAGGGGAGTGAGCGAGGGAGATTTTGAATGTGTCAGACTCTGTCAGAGAGATCGAGAGCGCTGACGTCTGAAGGCAGGAAACACTGCTGTCGTGTTCAATAGGATGATGGGAGTCTTTTACCCTCCTGTGCAGCCGGTGAGTTTTCAATCATTCATGTTGCTGCGTTTCCTGCCTGAACACATCGAGTATAATGCACTCGTAAGTCTGTGTGTGCGCGTGTGTGAGTGAGTGCTTGCATAAGTAAACTGCATTCTGCTAAATGCATATGTTATTTTAGAAATTAGAAAATTTGCAGCTGCAGATGACACCTTCAGTGTGTGTGTGCTGGAGGTGAGGAAAGTCTCGTGTGTTTCTCCAGCTGTCTCTCTTGACTGAAGGGACCAGGTGCTCATGAGCAGTTGTTCCTTCATCTGTCTGTCTGTCTGTCTGTCTCGCACACATGCAGCTTCAGTGTTAACCTTCTGTGATACAAATCAGTTTTTTATTAGCTGTCTGTCTCTCTCTCTCTCTCTGTGTGTCTGTTTTATACCTTGGAATCTGTCTCTCTCTCTGTCCCTCCCCCTCCTGCCGTTTCCCGAGGGCTCGAGCAGCTGTTATCTCAGTCTTTTCCTTTAAAAGCAGGAATGGGATGGGATGGGGGGTATTTTTAAAGGTGACGCTCAGGGAGAATGTCAGGAGAAGAGCCAGAGACGTGGACGGTAAGTAGCTGAAGTATGGTGAAGTATGCAGAACCCCACCCAGCGTTTGCCCTGCAGCGAGGGAGAGACGCTTACCTGTCATCTCATGATCTCACACGCTCGCTTTAGAAACTGAGAACAGCTGCCTTTGTAATGCATAGAAATATAGGCCTATATTCGCCCTAAAACACACTTTGTTTACGTTCTAATATTGTTTTGGACATCTGATACACACACACACATCTAAATGAGGACAGATGCGTGTTGTTCTTATATAAAGCTCACACAAAACCTAAGAACTTGCTAAAAAATGCACGTGCTTATTTATGAATGTTTGTTTCCAAATGCAGGTGTCCCCAGTGCATGATTTGGGGTAATGAAATGCACTGCACATAGAAATCGCAGGATGAGTTGATCTTAAACATGAGAATATAAAGGTAGAGAGATGCACCAATGCTGAGTTTCTCCGCCGGTACTGATAGCTGATCATTCAGGATGATGTCTGCGGAAATATTCTCCCAACTAATGCTGTAAAGTGTAACCCTCTCGTTTGGTTCATTACTGAATAAAACTAACAACAGAGCAATCAGCTCAGGACAATCAGCCGATGTCAGATAGTGCTTTGATCGCTCGATATCACTTATTGGCCGATACATCAGTGTGTTCCCAGTAAATATGATGAAAACTCAGTTGACAGAGCAACATACTATTACCTCTAGTAGTCAGATAGATTTAAAGTAACGCACTTACAATAGACATCTGATGTATAACGGACATCATGGTTGTGTAAGAACACAAGAAATATGACGTAACTAGTGTCCATAGTAATGCATCACCAGAAAGACATTCACCTAGAAAAGATGATTTAGACACATTCCCATTCCTGCTGTTACTGTACATGCGTCACAGGCGTGTGCAGTGCAGCTTTAGTTAATGAAACCAGAGTGATCAAACACTCATCACATCCACACGATTCATGAGATGCAGCACAGCATAAAACTGCAGTAAGACTGCGAGCTGGAACAGAGACGTCAGTCATGAAGCTTGTTTGCTTTTCTTGGGTTGCTTTCTCGGTGTGAGAGTTCAGAGGTGACGCTGCGCTGGAGAGCTCATGTTCTACACAAACCGCAAAAACTCTGGTTCTGCTCGTCTGTCGGTGAAGAGGAGCTCCAGCGGCTGCTGACCGAACAGAGTCGTTAATGAGGACTAATGAGTTTGTGTGTGTTGGGCAAAGGAGCAGTCGTCTATCCAAACTAGATCAACTAGTTTCTGTAGGTCGCACATGTGCTGAGGGCGGAGTGTATGAGAGACAAACATTCACTGTGTGTGTGTTTCTCTCAAACATGAGGGTTTGCAGCCTTTCATTTGGGCCAGTTTGGACCCATGAACCTTTGGACCCATGCTGGGCACTGCTGGACTCTGATTGGTCAGGGCAGAAGGAACAGGCACGCCCTCTCGGGTTACAGCTGACCAATCAGCGAGCGGCTGTGGGCGGGTCCAGTGTGTGTGTGTGACGCTGAAGAGAGCTCGAGCTGCTGATCAGTTCCTCTCGTCTGAGGAGGGCTTCATCACCCTTTCACATCCTCGATTTCTGCATTCGAGCGAGTCCACTTACTCGGCCAGTAGCCCCTCACTGCAGAACACAAGATCCAGGGGGCGTGGTTGAATCCACATCTAGGGGGTGGAGATTGGTAGGTTTAGGGATCAGGGGGTGGAGACGGGTAGGTTTAGGGTTTGAGGTGGAGACGAGTAGGTTTAGGGGTGGAGATGGGTGGGTTTAGGGATCAGGGGCTGGAGACGGGTAGGTTTAGGGGTGGAGATGGTTGGGTTTAGGGATCAGGGGCTGGAGACGGGTAGGTTTAGGGATCGGGTGGAGACGGGTAGGTTTAGGGGTGGAGATGAGTAGGTTTAGGGGTGGAGATGGGTGGGTTTAGGGATCAGGGGCTGGAGACGGGTAGGTTTAGGGATCAGGGGCTGGAGACGGGTAGGTTTAGGGGTGGAGATGGGTGGGTTTAGGGATCTGGATCCAACCATGCTCCCTGGATCATGTGTTCTGCAGTGTGGACCATCTCCAGTCAGCAGCCGTTGTGGTTTTCTAGCCTTGCAAGACTGTGTAATTTTAGTATTATGTTAGGGTTAGTATTTAGTATTTTTATTGCATCTATTAATATTTAGAATGAGCTTTTTATATTTTCAGTTTTCATTTTAGTATTTTATGTGCTTTTGTCAATTTTGTTTATTTATTTATTACGCAAATGAAACGAATATTACGTGTTTGCGCCAAACGCGGCGCTCAGTCCGTGTCATCCGCGTCGCCTGGTGCAAATTTGCCTCTATTCGTGTTTTTGCATGTAATCTACTCGCGCGTATAATTACATTTGCGTTTGGTGTGAACACACCATTAGTGCTTCAACTTATTTCAGTTATTTGCCTAAATCTCTTATTTTCGTTAAAGTTTATATTCAGTGTTTATATTTTAGTTTACTAAGGTTTTTTTAAATGAATGAAATCCATTTTTAACAGTTATAGTGTTCGTTTTAGTTAACAATAATAACAGGAGTCTCGTCAGGAGTCGTGTTCAGAACGGCTGTGGTGGTTACAGTAGACGGGCGACCCGTGGCACAGCTGCCGTCTATAACCACGGTTAGACAGATGCCAGCTGACCCGTAACTAAAGCTGCCCTCGCTCGGCTGAACACACACACACTCCTCTCTCCGACTGACGGATCATGATGATATGGAGTAATAAAGGCCTCTAGTGTAACTGAAGGGAATCTGTTCAGTCTTTGATTCTGTGAGATGCATCACTGTCATGAGACTCGACGCACGGTTGATTCTTGTATCGAGAATCAATGAACAACACAGTCCATGCAGTGTGAAGTGGGTTATGAAGAGACCGATCACGCGTGTAAGTCAGCACACAACAACATCTGAAACTCAAATGGTCTGCAAGAGCACAGTGGAGTGTGTTCCTTCAGCGCTTCAGGCTGAATGAAAAGCGGATTCGTAATGATCTGGAACGGTAATAATTAGGGAAGTAGAAATGACAAGTATTGAGAGGCCATCAATGAGTGCGCTACTGCTGCTGAAATCTGAAATGTAGCTCATTAATGTTCCTCAGAAAAATCTCAGAGCTATAAATACCAGGACCTGTCTCTCATTGCTTGTCTGTCTCTCTCTCTCTCTCTGTTCTCATCCTGCTGCCATGTAGGGAAGTGATGCTGGAGGAGAAATGTTTTCTCGCTCTCTCTCTCGCTCTCTCTCTCTCTCTCTCTCTCTCTCTCTCTCTCTCTCTCTCTCTCTCTCATAGAAATGCGGGGTGAGTCTCTTCAGTTTTCTCTGCAGAGATGTGACGCACATTTCTCAGATGATTGGTTCTCATAATGGCACTGTAAAAAAAAAAATTTGAGAAAACTATTTACTTTATGCCAAATGGAATTTTTTTTTCTTGTGAAATATAATTTCTGCAGTGTTTTTGTTGGATTTACTCTAAGCACGTTCATCAGTCACTGCAGCGTCATCAGGATCATGTTTTGTAGCCGATGTGGGATCTGTGATCAGAAACTCTTAGCTAGCTTTATCTGCGTGTCGTCTGCTGTGCTAGCTTATGTGTCGCAGGCTCGTACGCTAAATTATGCAAGAGGACCTCATTAATATTGAACGGTTGCCTGAATCTGCTTGTCACCAGAAAGAGAGAAATGTAATATCTCTGGCTTTTAGTGGCGTCATCTGTGAGAGGAATGCATTAGCGGCGGCATCCCTCTCTCTCTCTCTCTCTCTCTCTCCATTCCAGTTGATTTCACTTTTCCTCTGTTCTCGCTCTCATGGCAGTCGCTCTTTTAAAGGTGACATATCATGAAAATCTGATTTTCCAGGTTTTAAGTGCTATAATCAGGTCCCCGGTCCATCTACCAACCAAGGAAATGTGAAAGAGATGAACCCAGTAATTTTGTTTTGGGAAGCCTTTTTCTGCAAGCGTCTGAGAAAACGAGCGCGTCTGATTTCGCTCCCTTGGTGACGTGGCAAAGGGATCTCGTTATAGTATTACCACCCCTTAATCTGTAAGTTTCCACCCACGCCCCGTTATTGGCGAAAGTTTGAGCAAAACAAGCTAACTGTTCTGTGTTTGGCTGCAGAGACGAGCACAGAACACTGTTTAGAGTCCCAGCCTCAGAGACAACAGAGCAGAGGATTTATTGATGTATTTACTGTATATTGCTGCTGCCACACAGATCTAAAATAAACATGTGATTTATTTCCCAGCTGTTTACCTTCTCAGACATAACCCACTGTTTTTGTAACTCATGTGTGTTTTTAACGTAAGCTTGTGTGTGAATGAGAACTTAGTTTAGTACTCACATGCTGTGACAGCCGCTTTCTGTGCGTGTGCTTCGGATGTGTGCGCTCAGAAAACCGTATACAAGAAGTTTAAACTCATATGGTTTAAAACACATGATTTCAGCGCGATAAACATGATGATCAGAACCAAAACAGATGTTTTTCAGCAGGTGCGAGCTGTAATGCCGCAGCTCTATTCTGGAAAAGGGGGCGGGGAGCAGCAGCTCATTTGCATTTAAAGAGACAGGCATGAAAACGGCGTGTTTCTGCTTCCACTCAAAATAGGCATTTTCAAAATGATATAATAAATGATCTGTGGAGTATTTTGAGCTGAAACTTCACACACACATTCTGGGGACACCAGAGACTTATATTACATATTGTAAAAAGGGGCATAATATGTCTCCTTTTCTTTTCTTCGCCGTCTCACTCGCTCGCTGGATCTCGGCCAAGCGGTCGATTAACCCTGGTCTCTATCTGTCTCTGATCTGCAGGGTTCACAGGACACTATGGGAGCTCCGGAAGGTGTGGTGGCTCCGTTCTCCTCCTTCCCTCCTCCTCCACCTCCTCCTCCTCAGAATGGCCTGGCGCTGGCGTTTGGGGGTGGCAGCATTTACCCCGCAGGGGGGCAAACGGAGGCCCCAGCAGGAGCCAGCAGCACCTCCGCCTCTAACCCCAGTGCTCAAGTAAGTGCTAAAGCTCCTCGAGCAGATGGTGACATCGGAGCGCTCGCACCATTTGGGCAGCTGGAACAACAAATGTGTCGAACGACTTCCTGTCGCTCAGTCTTTGGTCTCGGTGGCCCCACATGAATCATCTCAAGTGCCTGTATTTTGTTGAGTTGTAAGGCCTGTCTCTCTCTCTCTCTCTCTCTCTCTCTCTATCTCAGATGTCAGACAGCTCTACTCAGGCAGAAGATCAGTGTGTTTCTGCCGGCGGTTCGGGTAGCAGCGAGTCCTCCGAGGCCAAAGGAACCCCAAAACGCCTCCACGTCTCTAACATCCCCTTCCGCTTCAGAGACCCAGACCTGCGGCAGATGTTTGGGGTACTGCAGTCTTTATAGGCTTCAGGGTTTATTCCTCAGATGATTTTAGAAAGACATGATGACAAACTGTGGCGTGTTTAAGGGCCAGTTCTGCCCCCTGGTGCCCGAGATTGTAACCACACGTTAAAGTTGTAAATGCAGCTCTTCTTTTATAATGACCCGTTTGTAGGCATTACTCAAACAGCTGTGGGTTTGTTTATGTTGAGCATTCTCTCTCTCTCTGCGTGTGTGTGTGTGTGTGTGTGTGTGTTTGTTTGTTTTTTAGCAATTTGGAAAGATTCTGGATGTGGAGATCATTTTCAATGAGAGGGGCTCAAAGGTAAGAAATAGGATTTTAAAATCATGCATTTGAATATGATCTGATTAGATGTTATTATTAATATGTATTTTTTAAAGCCCATTAATGCCCATCTATTATCATTATTTATGCTAAGTTGAATCAAAATATTTATTTCTAAAGCTACTTTTTGTAAGGACTATTCAATGCTTTACTCGTCTTACACAATGTTTTTAAATGATCTTTTAGGGGGTATATTCTCAGCTAAAATTAATGTGTGATTAATCAGATCTATAATTAGATTAATTAGCATCTAGTGGATACATCATGGTGTTGCAGATGATTCTGAATATGAACGGGCCTCCTCAAATTAATAATTTGACAAGTATTTAAGCTAGAATCCTAGTAGTATCCCTGGGACATGTTTTGTCTTTAAAATACAACCTTGTAAATTGGATGAGAATTTATTTGCAACAAGTAATGACTCCAGCGTAAAGATGAAAGTCTCACGGACGTGTCTGTCATGAGCTTTCTGCTAAACATCTCCTTTCTGGGAGCATTTTGGGGTGAATTGTTCCTTTAAGCTGGGTGAGTTTCGGAGGTCCGACGCTTCTTGTTTGTTCCTCTCTGTCGTGGTCCAGGGCTTTGGTTTTGTGACGTTCGAGGGCAGTGCAGATGCAGAGAAAGCACGAGCACGTCTCCACGGGACCATCGTGGAGGGACGGAAGATCGAGGTGAGTCTGTCTTTCTCCTTCTGATGTTCCCATTTCACTCCTTTACTGACCAAACATGTCCTGGAACTGCTTAAGATGCTCAGCTGTGTGTGTTGCATTATGGGAAGTGTGTGTGTGTGTGTGTGAGCGCTTAGCAATGCATGGTTGCATCTCTACTGCAGTCCACTTTAGATTCTGTGAGGTTTTTCTCTGTTTCTCGGCTGTTTTTTGGATTGGTTGTTGTCTGGCTGAGTGTCGGTTATTAACAGCATGCGGTTAATTTTCCCTTTTTTAAGTTCATGATCTGATTTGTACTGAGCATGCTCACAGTTAGCCAATCACATGCGTGCGTTTGATGCTGTTTCTGTTTCTTCTGGTTTGAATGGCTTTTTTGTTCATGAAACATTTGCTTGGATTCTTACGATACAAGAGGACTGACTATTCTGAATGCTTTTCACAACTTTGGTGTTGTACCTTTATTACGGAATTCGTGTGCATACTGTGAGAAAACAGCTCACTTTCAGATGCTTGTGTACTCGTTGTTTTTAGTGCATTTGTAGATTGCTCTTTGAATTTTGGAGATGAGAAGAAGCTTGTTGCTTGCTGTGTGAGTGTGTGTGTATATAAGTGTGTGTGTGTGTGCTGTTGAGTGCTGCATGGAGCCACGTGTGTTTCCCCTCGTGAGACCCAGTGTGTTGCAGTGCTGGTTTCTGGGTGTTTTTATAGTTCTTGAACTCCTGCATGACCTCTTGAGACGCTGCCTGTGTTTGTCTCTCATAGACGGGGGGATAAGGTTTTTTTGTTTTTTTGCTCACGTCAGGCTGTAATCCCAAGTGAAGTCATTTTTATTTCTAAATTAATCAGGACGTTTGTTTTAGGACTAAGTGTGTAGATCAGGGGTGTCAAACTCATTTTAGGTCAAAGGCTAAATTGCATGAAGTCGTGTGGGCCGAATGTTTTCTGTTGTCTGTGTAACTGACCGCTCGTGTTAGTAACGCTGCGCTCGCTCGCTCTCTCTGCCGTCTCTATTAGTGTGATTATAAAAGAATACAGTCATTCACATCCAGCTCGTTTTGACAGGTAAGTATCTGTTTATTATGGGATAATTTACAGTTAGCTGGTCATTATCATAAAAGCCACTTCAGTGCTAGACAGTGCCGTCAGGCTTTATTCTGCCACGGCGACTGGCTGACTGTACATTATCACTCACTTAACCAAATAAAACGCATTCATTCCACTCAAGCTCCTTTTTAATGTAAACAGAAAACATTTGTACATTTTATCATTTTTGTCTTGTATTAATATTAAATATAGTTTTTTGTTAATTGCATGCCACTTATTTGTGCTCATCATAAAGAAGCCATGCTTCTGACGGCATTAAAAATAAAATAAAATGGATAGCATGCATGCAAAAGTGCTAATTAGTCTCCTCAATTTTGATTAGCATTTTCCATTAAATTTGTTTTTGAAATCATAAGAGTCATTTATCACTTTTTACCCGTGATATTTTTCATTTGTCTTCCAGATTCAATTTCAAACATATTTTAATAGCTACATGGAATTACTTGCACGACACGACGACTCACACAAGCGTTCCTACGTTCTGCTTAATTAGCACAAAAGGTTTTTTTTTACCCATAAATCCACTGTGTCTGATGGAGTTTGGCACCCCTGGTGTAGATGCATGACGCCTGCACCGTTGCTCTGTAGCGCCCCCCGGTGTCCGTGGCTGTTTGTGCATGGCAGCGCAGCGGCGAAGCTTCGTTTGGGTTTGCATGAGTTTGATCGCTTCAGACCGTCAGATTCATCAGAAAGCGGGTTTAATCTGGGCAGCAGCAGCAGCACTTTATAACCCAATCAGTTTCATTTAGATTCATTTGTTTGCTTTTTGAATGCCATTGTTTTCACTGTCAGATTCCTTTGATTTGAATAATTTGAAGAGACGTTGAATTATCTGCCATGATATTATTATGTTGTATGTAATGACACCCTAATGTTTGTTTGTGTTTTCTGGAGAGCAGATCTGTGGAGAGAGCGATGCGCAGTCATCAAGCTCTTCACTCGTGTCTCTCTCTCTCTCTCTCTCTCTCTCTCTCTCTCTCTCTCTCTCTCTCTCTCTCTCTCTCTCTCTCTCTCTTTCTCTCTCCTCCTCTCTCTTTTTCCTTCTGTTGTTTTGTTTT
>JADLZM010037990.1:264556-283571 GCA_018148995.1 Sinocyclocheilus maitianheensis | reverse complement strand
CTCTCTCTCTCTCCCCTCTCCCTCTCTCTCTCTCTCTCCCCTCTCTCTCTCTCTCTCTCTCTCTCTCTCTCTCTCTCTCTCTCTCTCTCTCTCTCTCTCACTCTCTCTCTCCCTCTCTCTCTCTCTCTCTCTCTCTCTCCCCCCTCTCTCTCTCTCTCTCTCTCTGTCTTACCTCCCTCGGCGGCTGCGCTCTCGCAGGAGTGTGAGGGATCATGGGAGATTTTCCTGATTGGCCGTAGGGTAGAATGCTGAGGAGAGAATGGCGTAAATGGCTTGTTATTGTATTGAGTTTGGGGTGCATGCTGTCTGTGTGGTTGTGTGGATGTTCTGCTAATCTCACTATCTGTCTGTCTGTCTGAATATGGCACCAGTAATCGGTTTGATCAGCCCTGGTTGTGTGTTTGGGGGTGACGATGACACTGACGCTAATGCACTCACGATCCCCATTTCTGCTTGTGTCTCCCTCTTTGACAAACAAACCATCGATTCTTAATCATTAGAGAAACCACTCCTCTTTTTCCATGATTGTGCATTGTTTGCCACTGAGGAAGACTCACAGTGCGTAACAGACTTACGTACGGTTGTCAGAATGCGGTTTATGTTTGACTGAACATCAGTGGCAGATTGCTTGTTAATGGACTTTAGGTTTGCTTTTCTTGAACGTTTTCATGTCCTTTTTTTCCCTGCTAACTCACCACTTCACCTGCGTCATTGCACCGGTGCTTATTTTAAGTGCATCTGTTGTTTTGTCTCTGTAGAGCGGCTATACCGCGTATCGCTACACCCAGCCGACGGCGGTAGCGAGTCCCACAGCAGCGGCGGCAGCGGCATACAGCGACAGGTGAGCGAGTTTTTTTTGATTAAAGTGGTTTACTGAACAAATTGCTCTTTCTTTAAATCAATTTAATTATAATTAAAATTCTTAGTGATAAAAAAATCTACCTTATGCTTATGCCCCAAACTACATGGAGCCGTTTGGTACACATGCGTACCGAAGCTCTTTATTTAAAGAGAGAGCAATTTGTTCAGTAAACCACTTTACGAATACGTGTACCGTTACACCCCTATCATCTACTCAACCTCATGTCATTCCAAACCAGTATGACTTTCATTCGTTTTCAAACACAAAGATATTTTTTTTTTAAGCTGAGAGATTTCTGTTCCTCCAGTGCAAGTCTGTTCACCTAAAATTTTCCAGCTTGAAAACGTAAACGTGCTCCATGTGACTCCAGTGGTTAAATCCCAATTTTATGAACCAATAAACAAAACACAAAAACAAAAAATAAGTATGTATTGACTAAATATCTTCACTTCGGCATGGATATCTGATGCGAGTCTAAAGTCAGCGATTCAAAATGAATTACTTTTGCATTGTTTCTAAAGTTTTGGATGTGTTTCAGCGGCGGGGAAGAAATCTCTCAGCTTTTATTAAAAATATCTTCTTTTGTTTTCCAAAGATGAAGGAAGGTCATATTGGAACGACATTAGGGTGAGAAGATGATGACAGAATTTTCATTTTTGGGTGAACGATCTCTTCAAGGAACTAAATGATTAAAATGGAACAAATGAAATGAAAAACATAGAATAACAGTAAATAATATTTGATCACGTATGTATTTGTATTCGCTCTCGTGTGTATGACTAATATGTCAAACTCACTCTTGTCTCGGCACATTCAGTTATAGATAAAGAGGATTCAGCGTATGTTTTCAATATAAATCGGCAAAATTTGACAAAGTTGAGTAGTTTGCGTCACTGGATATTACTGTTGCCTGTTCGACATTTCTGTTGTCAAATAGTAAACGTTTAGTTGCATCTGACGTCACATCACGTTCTGCTTCTGTGAACCGTAAAGCCCCGCCTTTGATTTGATTGGCCATCTCAATGGTTTTGACATTGACGAGCGTAACAATGTAACTTTTAAAATGTCGCACACGGAACATTAGATACAGGGGACGGACAGCCATTTCTGCGTATCTATGCTGCTTACGGCTCGGATTATGAGCTTTAGTCATGTGTTTCTCTCTGAGACGTGTGCATCTCTGTGTTTTGCAGCTACGGTCGCATGTACGCGGCAGATCCGTATGCGGCTGCGCTAGCGGCTTCTCCAGCGGCAGCGGCGGCGGCAGCAGCGTATGGAGTCGGCGCGATGGTAAGCTTCGCCTCCGTCTCTCCGTCACGCTCTCAGATCCTCAAACGCTTTCTAACCAAACCTCTCTCTCGCAGGCCACTCTCTACAGAGGAGGATACAGCCGGTTCTCACCATATTAATACACTTCCAGATTCGCTGTCTCTCTGAAACTTCACCAACGGCTGCTGACCTCGGAGGGAAAAATCCAATCACACTCTTGGACAAAAACAAAAAAAAACAAAAAAAAAAGCGAAGCACGTCTGTTACGAACGAACTTTGAATAAGGAATGCAACTTTAAATCAATACATCGAAGAAGATGGATTTTTTCGTTGTTGTTTTTTTTTTTAAAGGAAACCTGACAACGTCGAACACTAAATGGTAACAGATCTCTGACCGAGAAGCGCGAATCATTTCTTCCTTTGGCTCGTCTCTCTGCACATATGCATGCAGTAACGGCTCTAGACTGCCTCTAGTGGCCATTGAACTACATGTGCACAGAGCGTCAGGACTGCAGTGAACACATTTACGTCACCCTTCACTGTTTCACACTACAATAATTATCAATATTCTTTAAGAAATATAGACATTCGTCTGGACCGCTCTTGTCTCTGTTTTAAGGATCATCTTGAAATTGTTGGATCCCATCAGCTCTGTAAGAGAGGACGATGCTATAATCCCAAATACAGCGGCGTGATGAGAGACTACCGTCGTGGTCTTCCTCTCTCTGGAAAGATCAAGGATGAAAGGCAACTCCAACAGCTGTCACAGATCACTGAAGTGTGACGCACACCAACGGGACGATGTGTCATAATAACCCGTCTTGCTGAAAGCTTTGTGTTCTTTAAACAGTACCTCCGTTCAGACCAATTTCAAGAGGCGTACCTTTAAAATTAAATAGTCATTATATGCAAGTAAACTAGAATAGACATGAAATTTTACCAAACATTATCATTATTATTATTGATTATTATCGTCATTAGTTTCTCATGGTTGTGTGTGTTGGCTTTGATGAAGGGCAGGAATCATACACAGAAATACGGCATAATGACTATAGCAAGTATTTAAATTATGCTAAGAAATATTTACAACTTTTTTCCTTCAGATTTTGGGATCGAAGAGCCCTTCTTGTGGAATATCGACAAGCTCTTTTATTAGCATAGTTTTGTAAAATATGCAACTTTCAGCCCAAATCTCAGAAAAGTGGATCAAAAAAAAGTTTGTGGGTTTTTAAATGAGAAACGCATAGTATTGTTTGTCTTTCTTGCAGAGCGTGTCCTCTTTCCCTTCAGTATATTGCTATTTTGCTTTTTTTGAATTTTGGTTCCAAAGAAAAGTCAAGCACATTCTTGGTTTGTGTGTAAACGTATTTGTAATTCTATTATTTGGTTTATTTTGTTTTGTATGAATAGGTTTTTGATATTGTTTGAAGTGGCTCGTTAATTATTTCAAGATAGCTGGACGTGGATTGTAACGTCCTCCTCCTGCAATCCAAGACCGCTTTCCTTATCTGTGAAAACACACCTGCATTTCATCATTTGTTTGGTTTTGTTTCTGCAGGACATCACGCGTTTCAGTAGATTCTAGGTGTAACTGTATCCTGGTCCAGGACTGAAAACATTTAGCCATTTTAGAGTTTGGGAAGTAATTCCGCCTCCGCTTGTTTGAGAGGATGAGGGCCGTGTTTCATTGACACTAAGATACTGGCCTAAAGAAAAACTGACCACAGTCTGAACACTAACCCAGACAGCTTTATTTTATTAGTTTCATTTTGTTTAAATGGTACTTGCAGTCTATGCATACACGTTCCACAGTATTATAAGAGATTAAAATGATCTCGGCTCCTAAATTCTGAACTTCTGGCTTTTAAAGATGCGGCAGATCTGCTGGTTTCTCTCCTTCTGTCCTTCGCTGGTTTCTCCCGCAGAGTTCTTTGCTCTGAGACGGGTTTCTCGCATGACGCTCGTCTTCTGATGATGGAGTGAGAAGGCTGAAATCCCTCCATTCTCGCACCTTATGAATATGATACCTGTTCCACATACTCTCCTTTGGTTTACAGTGTAACCGTGTTTTTGAGTTGAACTCTTTCTCTCTCTACATATTCTGATTCCATTTGTGATGTAATTTGTATCTAAATGTCCATATAAAATGTTTTTTTTTAAAACAACCACTCGATGGGTCTTTGATTTCAGTCGACTGCTTTAAAATTGTAGATGGACATGGGGAGAAATTCTCAAATAATTTTAGGTGAACATTGTGAAAGATTTCTTCTACCTAATGTATGGTCTTCATGAGATGCTCTTCTCGATGTGAAGTAATCTTATTTGACTGAAAGTGTAAATCTGTAATGTCAAATTGTAAATAATGGCATATTGCTGATGGTTAAATCTTAGTGTTTCTACATTTATGCGAGCTAAACTAATGGTTTATTACCTTCAGTATCTTATATAACATCCTTCAGCCGTCGACTGTCCTCTTTTGCGTCGTGTGTGATGGAGAGAAGACTATCTTATATTTAGCTTTTCTTTTTTATCCAATATCCAGTTGTATTTCTTCCTTTCGAACTAATGAGCTCCAGCATCATTACGCTCGTGTTATTTAATCGAATTTTCATTTAAAACAAATGTTGTGAAGTGAAATTTTCTCTTTGAGCCGAGTTTCGCAGCAGTGCTACGTGACGTAGTGAGAAAAGATAATAAAACGGTGCACATCTCAGTTCCGTATAATCTACAATTTTAGAAAATGTTCATATAGGAGCTCCAGCAGATGTTTCTTATTAGTAGTAGCAGTATTATTAGTATTATATTACTTAACCGTTCTAAAAAGGACCCAGCAGTAAGTATGCTGGTAACTATATAAAGCCATTTAAAAATGTTCTTTGATATTTTTTTTGTGAAGCGAAGACTTTGTATGAAATAGTCTTATAATGGTCCCAGTTTAAAGGTTTAAATAGAGAAAATTCTCATCACACAGATTTATGGGGAAATAAATATTTATTTTAGTGTTCTACTGCCAAATCGGTGGTTTTTAATTAACCATGATGAATTGATTCTGACACAAACACAATCATATTCACAGTTCAAAAAAGTCAAGTTGATTTGAACCGTTCTTTATTTTTCTACAACATTAGGAAAGCAAGACTGAATGATATTGTGGCTGTGAGATTGATTTCTCCTGCTAAGAGCTCCAGTGAAGAGCCAGACCTCGTGCTGAAAGAGTTACTGTCCTTATTTTCCCCAATCTATTAATCACATCCCATCTTCTTTGTGTGTTGGCCTGAGAGCGTCTGCTGCCGGTTCAGTCTTGGCGTGAACGGACGATTCTCTAAACTAGTGACACTCAATGCTGGCTGATGGATGATCTCGGGAAGAGAGCAGGAGGATGGATGAGGTGGCTACAAGATCCCATATTTGGCCAGATCACTAAGCTCCATGTCGCCGAAAGCTTCCCAGGGGCAGATCACCGTGATGTCTGTTTCCAAAAACCAGAGAAAGAAAGCCGTCGGGTTCATCGCTGCATAAATATACTGAAACGACCAATATCTGAAACTCTCGTTGCCTGTCACTTACCTGTGCCAAGACCTTCCATTCCAGGGATGTCGTCTCCGAAGCCTTTCTGTCCGGGTTTGGGAGCCTTGCTCTTGAAAGTGCGAGCGGTCCTCTGCTTGAACCTTGGGGGTCCTCTCTTCTCAACAGGTGCTGGGACGTCCATGTCTGCCACTTACTAAAACATAAAGGTTTCCTTTAAAAAGTGATTGTATTGAATCTGTGAATCTTCTCTCCGTTAGAGCTTTAAATGTTCCCTCATCTGATCTCGTTCTCACTCTTTACTCATGTCCTCGACACGTTTGCTGTTAATCTTCTCATTTTGGGATTTTGTTAATCCTAATCTGCCGGTTACACAATGAGTGAGTATATTTACCAGCATCTGTTTGCCTTGTGATATATACAGACAGTGTGAATAATAAGCTCTTTACATAACCTCGGTGAGGAAATGCCCAGCGCTCTAAATCACATTTAGCCTACGCTACTTCTGCAATCTGGCAGAAATGTGCCAGAGCTTCTGTTTTTAGTCTGCTTTCGTCTAAATTGGTTTTCACTGCACTGTACAGTTCAGCTTCAGACAAAGCAATGCAGTCAGTCTGATTCTCAGTTTGAGGCTGTTGTAGAGCGAGTCTTTATTTAATGTTTAACTGAATGTCTATAGGCAAGTCGTTCTGTTTATTTTCTATCTGCTCTTTATCAGTCCACTGAAAGTCTTATCTGTGTTGTTTTTGTGTTCCGTCTCTGGTGGTTTTCTCCTCTTCTCTCAGCTCTCAGGTGTTGTGTATTAACTAATAATAACACTGAAATACCGTAGCATGTTACCTGACTGTGTGTAATGGTAGTTTTCTCAGTATGTCGTTCTGTAGCTGGGTTTCTGGTTTCCGTCTCAGGTGAAGTGAATCTCTTACCTGTCTGCTGGAGTTTCTGGTTCTTCTTCTGTGTCTCGGCTTCAGCTGGTGTCCAGTGTGTCTGCCGGACGCTTTTATAGCGCTCATCTAATCTCCTGCTCCTCAAACACCTCCTCTCACAGAAACAGATAGAGGGACCTGGAGTATTTTAAGCTCTGTGTGTTGGTGAGGACACGTGTGTGGAAACAGTCATAGTGTAGCACGTACACATTTGTCATTACGATGCATCACACATGAGCTGTGCTGAAATATGATGAATGTATTCGCATGGCCATTTAGTTATATGCAATTTCATATTCTCAGCACATGCTGCATCGTGTGGTTTTATTTTTTTTATATATATTAAATGCATTAACAAAAAGTATAAGACTAATCAAATAAACAGTAAACAAATTTATCCTAAATCTAAAAATAGCTATTTTTGTTTGCATTTTGTGTTTGTCCAACTATACGTTTATAAGAATGTCATTCATTGCCTAACAAATGCTTTTTGTCGACTAAACCAAGCTCAGACGTGGTGTGAGGTTGTGTTGAGATTATGAGTCGTTTCTGGTCTCAGATCAGTGTTTTCAGTCTTTTCTCTGACCTGTGTCTGCTGAGAGTGAAGATGATTCACTGTTCGCATCTGTTTTTAGCTTTGAGCAACTTAAAAACCCCAGCAGCTGATACTGTGAGAAAAACACACCTGATCGCCCTGATCCCACACATACGGTTAGAGATGAACTTTACTAATTCAAGAATAAGTAGCTCTAATCCACAATCCTGATTGGCTGTCCTGACGGTCATTTAGGTGATTGTATAATTACTGTCTGCCCGTTAACAAATACTGCAGTGTTCTCACATGTGTTTGTTCATTTGTTGCTGTCTTGTTTTGGCAGTGACACGTGTTCAATCTCTCTGATGAGGTGCTCGTGGTCTTTCAGTGGGGTTTATGTGCAGATCAGGGATGCTAAAGCTAAGGAGAGATTGTCTTATGCTGCTTTCACATGCAATCAGAGATTTACATCCCACTTCTGAAGTCGTTGTCGCTTTGAAAGAATCAGAATCAGAGACGTCATGTTCATTCTTGCCTGTTTCTCTGGGAAATCTTATTAAAGCCAAAAGGTATTGAAGATATTTAGATAATATCTTCCAGATTTTGGTTAAAATGTAGTGTCTCATTTATTGTATTAGCTATCTAGAATCTGAAGTTTCAGTCAAATCAATGCTATTTTTGCTGTGTACAATAAATACTGCATGCATAGTTTATATAAATGTAAATATATGACTGCAACAACAGCAAAGTTGTAAGAAAAACCAAATAAATCTTAACAGTCACCAGCGATATCTCTCATCCGCCATGTTTAAAGATTATTGTCCGTCCAACTTGGAAACATGGGTATCAAAATTGTCTCAGATTCCCAAAAATAGCCTAAATATAACCTGAGAGGCCATTAATGTCCAATTCCCGACTATGCAACTTGTATTTATGATTATTCTGATAGCATGTGAAGGCAGCATTGGATCTTTGTGCCAATAAAAGAAACTGAAGATGCTGCTGTAGCCTCTGGGTTAAATGTTGCATAACTATATGAAAGCAGTTCTTTGAGCAGAGCATTAGCTCTATTTTAAATCCTGAGTATTTGGATCCTGCAATGAGAAGAGACTCTTAATCTTAGTCCCGACATAAACCTGTTTAACTGGATCACACCAGTTTAACCAAATGAGCACAAACACCACCAGCGGCTCCCTGAGGTGACAATAAAAAGTATAATTTCACATCTTGAGCATGTTAATGAATGTTAGACGACAGACAAAGTATAATTTCACATCTTGAGCATGTTAGACGACAGACGTGATATCTGTAGAAGCATCACATCTGAGCAGATGCTGAGGTGAACACGTTCAAGGAGCATGTTAATGAATGTTAGACGACAGACATGATATCTGTAGAAGCATCACATCTGAGCAGATCCTGAGGTGAACACGTTGTTCTTCTGCTGATTTCACGGCTGATAGACTGAGCATTCATAGAGTTCATAGCCTGTTTCAGGAATTTATATCTGTTTTGGGGCGGCCATAGAGTTCATAGCCTGTTTCAGGAATTTACATCTGTTTTGGGGCGGCATAATAGTTACTTTGAGCACATTTGCACATTTTATTCCACAATAAATTGATGCACAACATTTAAAGTCCATGATCTGACCGTGAGACACATCATAAGCACTGAGTTAGTGATGCTCAAACTACAACACTGCCTGATCTCCTCTACTATGCTGTGCTAAATACTGTCTTTATTTAAATGTCAGCACTGAGTTAGTGATGCTCAAACTACATCACTGCCTGATCTCCTCTACTATATGCTGTACTAAATGCTGTCTTAATTTAAATGTAATTTAGAAACACAGATCAAACATGATTTCACCCAAAAACAGTGCATCTGCAGTCACTGGAGAGAAGCGGTGTCCTTGCCTCAAACCGTCATCAGGTGCGTTTCCACTGCGGATTCACCTGTAAGCATCTCTCTGTGTGCTCAGAGCACGAAATACACCCCTAACTTCACTCCCACGTGTCTTTGGTGTGTTATGATAATCCATAAAAAGAAGCAACTTCACTCCCACGTGTCTTTGGTGTGTTTTATGATAATCCATAAAAAGAAACCATTTATAATCTGAATAAAAGTATTTCTTAATATGACAAATGAAGCAGAGATCTTCTGACGTCCGGCTTTCTTGAGTCTCATTGCAAATCTCCTACTTGAAGGTATTTGACAGTAGTGTGTTTCTGCAGTGAGGTTCATGTTCAAACGTGTGTGTGTTGAGTGACACGTAATCTCTCAGTGTTTGTCCGGAGCGTGAGCCGCACACCTGTCCGATTCACACACGTCCACCAATCAGTGGTGACCCTCGATGTACAAGAACACAACCCATGGGCTTCTGCTCTCTTCTCACCGTCTGTCCAGGTCTAGTAGAGTCAGCATGATCTTTCTCACTGTGTTTTCTTTATTGACTGTGTGTGTGACCGCAGGCGATGAAGGTAAGGTGCCATACGACTTTAAACATCTTTAAATGTCAGGATTATTCTCTGTAGTCTTCAGAAATGCTATGGTTCTGGAGTTTAAAAAAAAAATGTGAGTGATTCATATAAATGTGCCTGATCACTCAATATTAGATCTCTCCGCCTATTTCACAGTCTGTCTGTCACTGCTGAAACATCTACTGTAATATCATGAGACGTTTTGGATTCATGCATCACTGTCAGGCCGATCTATTTGTGTTGATCTTCAGAGAGCGGATCCATCCTCAGACTGGAGAATGTTCCTGCGGCCGAAGCCTTCATCGACTCGGTAGAAGTGGCTGTAATCGGCTTCTTTGAGGTGAGTGTTTGTGTGTGTGTGTGTGTGTGTCTGAGTGTGTGTGTGTCTGAGTGAGTGAGTGTGTGTGTGTGTGTGTGTGGGCCGTGTCCTCTGGCCCAACTCTAGATGCGGAGGAGGAATGGAGCAGGAAGTGTGTGGCGTCTCTGGGATTGTGGGATTGGCACCTTCAGCGCTCCATAAACAGACATGGGTGCAGCCGACTGAATCTGAGCCGCAGCTCTCCGAATGATGCTACCGTGGATTGACGCTCATGTATGAACAGTGTTCATGTCTGTGATGAAGGTCTGCTGTCTTTCCCTCAGACTGAAGCTGCTCACGGATATAAAGAGTTTCTGGCTGCTGCTAAACAGATGGAGACACTTCCTGTTGCTCTGTGCAGTGAAAAGGAAGTTTGGGTCAAATATGGCATCGCCTCCGACACCATCTCCATCTTCAGGAAGGTAAAACACCTGCAACCTCAGCACACCTGAGTCTGAGATACATGTGCTGAATATAGCCCACCATCGTAATATGATGAATGAATGACATGTGTGTGTGTGTGTGTGTGTGTGTGTGTGTCTCTCATGTCTCTTATGTGCGTGCGTGCGTGCGTGTGTGTGTGTTACAGGCTGATCTTCATCAGGAACACCTGAAGCTCTCAGAGGCCAAGAAAATTGATGCTGATAGACTCGCACGCTTCATGATCATCAATAACATCCATTACGTCACAGAATATAATCAAGTGGTACTGAACATGCAAACTAGCAGCTTGCAATCTGATTCTATTTTGTTCTATTATATAATTAAAATAATTGTGCTATAACTAGTTCAATTAAGATTGGGCGATATTCTGTAGGGAAATGTATATCTTGATTATAAAAAAGCTTTAGCTTTAAAATACATAAATTATAAAGTACAGTAGAAATCTTTGGAATTATTCAGGGAATATTTTCAACAGTATTTTTTAGGTAAATGAACACAGTAAAAAATATTTGCAAGGCCTGACTTATGTTGTGAAAGATTACATATTTATCATTTATAGTTTTTTCCATTCCTTTAATTTTTATAATTATGTGTATAATGTAATAACAACATTCTACTATTGGAATTTCTGTGTAAATGCATGTTGTCTCCTTCGTGCTGCACAGTCTGTAAATGTGTCTTTTGCTGATTTGAATCGCCTCAGACGCCTTCTGATCCGCCTTTGCAGCGTACAAAACTGCAAGCAAATGATTCTAATGACACGCTCTTTAGCATATGTAATAGCAAATAAATAATTCAATAATAATAATAATAATCAGGAACGCCGAATGGGGGGGAAGGTTAGGACAAATCCAAGGGCCCGCCGAGAGAGAGGGGGCCCGAGTCAATATGCAGGGGGCGCAGAAACCATAGTGATATTAATCTGATAATAATAATAATTAATAAAAATTCAAAACACATAAAGAAATGTGTTAATTTCATGTCATCAGCCAAATCATGGTGAATATGTCATCAATATTCAGTGTCGCTCATCCTTATTTTAGATTGCAGGTGTTGGCCTCATTACTCTAGAGCAGGGGTAGGCAAGTTCGGTCCTAGAGAGCCGCAGTCCTGCAGAGTTCAGCTTCAGCCCTGATCAAACACACCTGAACAAGCTCATCAATGTCTTCAGGATTACTAAGGCTATAGGCAGGTGAGTTTTGTTTTCAGGGTTGGAGCTGAACTCTGCAGGACTGCGGCTCTTTACTGTTTTCACAGGAATACTGAAGGCATGTTTATTTCCCACAGAATGATTTCAAACACGATTTTGTGTGTGTGTCTGATTTTGTCTCTCTGTGTGTGTGTGTGTGTCTCTGTCTCTCTCTGTGTGTGTGTGTGTGTGTGTGTGTGTCTCTCTCTCTCTCTCTCTCTCTCTCTCTCTCTCTCTGTGTGTGTGTGTGTGTGTGTGTGTGTGTAGCATTTACTGTAAACGGATATATTTTTTTCTGTAGGTAATTGTTCCATTTCAGACTTGCTTGGTTTACTAATGTATCCCACAATACACTGCACTCAACTTGAAGTGATATCAGCTGTGTAACTCTTTCTTGACTTTCATTGGAGAGCTAAATGTAAAGACATTATTACACAAATTGAATTAGAAATGCAAAATATGATTCCTGGACGCCACTTACTGAATTAACATAATGAGGTCATGTGACAACAATGTAGCATCCTACTATATGAAGTGTTTGCATATGTAGTTATGTAGTATATAGTTGCAAATATGCAGTATATTGTGCAGTATGCAGTACACTAGTGTTACACACTGAAAGTGGCCTTTGTTTGAAATCATTTAACTTGCATAGTTGTGCTAATTAGGATCAAGGGAATTGCAATGAAAATCAAAGGCTCATAAAGCTTTTGTTTTGGTCTAAATCAATGCACTTTGCTAAAAAGACCCGAGGATCCAGATTCAAGACTAGGCACCATGTGTTCTATTTAGTAGGAGAAATTAATGTTTATGGGCCATGTCATACAAATAAAGCCTCTGGGCTGCACTATCTAACACACATTAAATTCTGTTTATTCTGCTGGATTGATACTAATTTGCTTTCAGAGCTTCAGTTTAAACGGGCACTTTTTATCACTTCAAAAAGAATGCATTATTGGTAAATCAATAACCACACTGGGATTTCTCATCACTTCAGCTTGTTCTTGAAACTGTATCGTCTAAGATGTGGAAATGATGATGATGATGTCTCTCTCTCTGTGTGTGTGTGTGTGTGTGTCAGACTGCAGTGGGTCTGTTCCAGTCTGTGGTGAAGACGCACCTGCTGCTGATGGCTGATAGAAGGCGCACTCACTCGGAGCCCCTGCAGCAGCGCTTCAGAGATCTCGCGCCAAAATATGCTGGCAAGGTAGTAAACACGAGTCCATTTTACCTCATTTATCTGACGAGAAAGTGTTAATTAAGAGGATGATGGGGTGAAGTCTCACTGTTTCATTCTTTAATGGGATTAAGAGCTTTTGTCCTGATTGCACAAGCGCTGCGCCCCACTGACCCTAATATCCCCACACATGCCAGATCCTTCCAGAACTTCAGAAATATTCCAGACTGTATGAGACTGCTAAAGGTTTTGATTGATTACGGCAATATTTTTAATTTAAAGTGACTTACTGTTCGTATACGTTACACTTTAAGACAATTATCACATGGAGTAATTGCGGTTTACAGTCAGATTAATGTTTATCTGACACAAAACAGCACTACACAGATACAGTTACACAAAATCTAACTAATAAAACGGCTATAAACTAAAACTAAACTAATATGAGAAAAAAACAGTAGAAACCCTCATAGAATTTGTAACTGTAGAAAGCCTGATTGTTTTGGTTTTAATGGAAACTGTAATGTTCCCTTTGGGTCTCTACTGGTAGCTTGTTGCCTTCTATTGTTAAAACCACTAAATCCTAATGGAATATGACCCAAAACACACTACGGGACAGGGTTGCCAGGTCTTGTGTAAAACCAGCACAAAGGCCAGTCAAAAACATATGCCTGACCCATACCTCAAATACATATTTTATATTTTACAATCTCTGTTATGCGTTATACACAATTTCAACTATAACATCACTAGTAGTTCTCATAAACAGTTTTCATAATGGAGCTCCTCTTTCACAAAACTCATAATCTCGCACAGTTTTATCATTGGTAGATTGTAAAATATTTCAATACAACGCATTTCAGTCGATTACAGTTTCTGCAATATGTCAACCCTCTGAACCGTGAGGAAAAATCAGCCACCAGCAGAGAGTTTACAAATAGCCCGATTCTGCAGGAGAACTGCGTATAATCATAATTGTGGTTTTCGAGCAGATGCTTGAATGTGTTTTGTGAAATGCAGATGTTGTTCGTGCTGGTAAACGGACAAGAGAAGTCGAACGCCCGCGTGCTGGAATACTTCGGCCTGAAGTCTGGTGATCTGCCGCGGATCGGCCTTTACGATGGAGACTTGGACAAGAAGTGGCTCCTGGCGGCGGGTGAAATCACTACTGAGCGCGTGCAGGACTTCTGTGACTCCTTCCTGGATGGAGAACTGCAGGTGAGGCCAGCGGAAGGAGCGCTGTTAACACACCGACATACTGACAGTCTATAAACTGAGTTCATTTTCTTTCCCACAGAAGCAGAAAGAGGAGGAGACACCCGAAGACAAGACTGAACTATAACACCATCCTATTCCTCATTAAAAATATTCAAATACAGTGGATCTTGTTTTTGAGTTCATCATGTAGGACCTGTGTGAGTGTGTGTGTGTGTGTTTCTGATCTATGTACAAAAGCTTTGTGTGTATACATGGCATTTGACACACAGACACGCAGCACTGAGTCTGGCTGTGACATATATATTCTGTACACGCCACGCTGAGACCCCGTAAACTCAGTGATTGAGAATAAAGAGGCTGTAAATGTGCTGAAAGCCGCCTGGATTCTTGAGCCGGGCCGAATGTGGATAATGAGCGGGTTTTGTTAACTGAGCGGAAATGGGAGTTCAATCTCCGAAATTCTCTGAAAGCAAACACACACACCGAGAGACTGAGTTTGGGTTTATTTGCGTGAGTGGCTACAGTGAGACTCACAGAATAATGGGTCATTTGTCCTCAGAGCGAGGTTATGAGACCGAGACACACACAGATGATGGAGTCTGATGAGTCTTGGTTCTGCTCGTATACTGTACTGCTCACACCTAACTTAAAGCCTTTGTTCAAGATTCAAGAGTTCATTGTCATAATAAACAGTCTGTTGCACCATACAATGAAAGTCTTGCTCTGTGAATCCTCTCAGCAGCCTCTGACATAAGTTAAAGGACATTAGAATAGGAGACACAATACGTGAATTACACATTTACAATTACAAAATTGCAATATTACTAATAGGGCAGAATGCAAGAAACAACATTATTGCATGTATAAAGTAACTGTTACTTATTTGAAAAATGATGATTTGTAAATGTAAAAGTACTGTTACTTCAGTAGTTACTGGGGAAAACTAATCTGATCACGTAACTTGCTGTACTTGTAATGTGGTACTACATACACACTGATCTTATTTCCAGCGTTCACGGTGTCACAAAGAGAGGAAAATGATGCCATTTGTGCCTGGAAGTGCCAATAAAACCATCTAGTATCTTCTACAGGTCTGCTCTCCTCCACATCTGTGTCCAGATGACTGCTGAACTGACCCTTCTTAAAGTGTTACCCACAATCCTGAATGTGTGCTTACAGCTGTGCAGAATAATAATAATTCAACATAATTGAACCATCTGTCTTTCAAGTATACCTTGGGTCAATACTGTTACATTCAACATGTTATGAGGATAAAGATCAGTATCAAATCAAATATCGTTGCACCACATCACGTTATTTACTAGGATTTTTCTCATTGAAATCCTGAATTTGATGACGCCAATGCAAGTATAGCATAATGAAATACTGAGGCTGAGAATCTGACCTCTGTTTGAACACGATTATACAGACTTTCATGATGTAAGTCATTTAAATATGACATCAGGACAACAAAAAATGTTCTTGTTCAAGAGGAATATCACAGCATAATGAGGATTAATCAGAAAATCCGGGACAAAGATGAACTTCGTTTTTCTATGCATTTCAGAAGAAAACAAAGAGTTTCATTAAAAGGCCCATTAAGATACAATTTGTTTTTAAATTATATTTAACCCATTAAATATAGTGGTGATGAATAAGAACATGCACATTGTTTGTCTTGAAACTGATTTTGCATCACACCCTAAACAGAGTAAACTTGAATGTGGATAATCTATTATAAATGCTTTGTCAATACATTACTGTCATGCCAATAAAGCACATTTGAATTGCATTGAATTGAGTTGATATCGAGGACTCTCGAGAGCCGAGACTCCATTCTGCTAAAAACATTACAAGCTAAAAACAGAAAAACACGCACTGTAATTATCGGAAGTTTGCAGACATACGGCTCAGAAATACCCTAACTATCTATACAGCTGCTTTTATATAAAACACACACACAAACACACACACTCACTGTGGTCTGATGGGTTTGTTTGTGGTGTCTGCTGTGATGGTGGATACCAGAGCTGAGGCCACATCAGACTACTGCACCACATGAACTCTCTCTCTCTCGCTCTCTCTCTCTCTCTCACATCTCTCTGAAGGCTGTTAGTGTGGATTTCTCTGGCGTGTTGCTGAAGATACGAGAGTCACACTAAACATCTAAATGCAGCGGGCGCTCAGCAGCATCAGATCTCCTTCATCAGACGTCTGTCTGTCTGTCTGTCTGTTATCAGACGTGCTGGTCATGAATTCTCTTCATTTGCTTCTGCATGATCTTGATCTGCAGCTTTTGCACTGGGCAAACTTGGGAAAGAGCTGCACACATAACATCCATCCACACAACACTGAAAATTATAAGGTGGATGGATGGTATTGAGCGTTGCCGTATTTCTCTGAAGAACTTTCCACAGAGACACATCCGCTGAACAAACCCAGCAGACTAAACAAAACCTAGATGTGGAAATTACACAGCAGACCGGCCAGAACTCATTTCTCTGTGTATGATGTGCTCACACACACACACACACAGACTGTCTGTCTGTCTGTCTGACTGTCCGTCTGTCTGTCTGACTGTCCGTCTGTCTGTCTGACTGTCCGTCTGTCTGTCTGACTGTCCGTCTGTCTGTCTGACTGTCCGTCTGTCTGTCTGACTGTCCGTCTGTCTGTCTGACTGTCCGTCTGTCTGTCTGACTGTCCGTCTGTCTGTCTGACTGTCCGTCTGTCTGTCTGACTGTCCGTCTGTCTGTCTGACTGTCCGTCTGTCTGTCTGACTGTCCGTCTGTCTGTCTGACTGTCCGTCTGTCTGTCTGACTGTCCGTCTGTCTGTCTGACTGTCCGTCTGTCTGTCTGACTGTCCGTCTGTCTGTCTGACTGTCCGTCTGTCTGTCTGACTGTCCGTCTGTCTGTCTGACTGTCCGTCTGTCTGTCTGACTGTCCGTCTGTCTGTCTGACTGTCCGTCTGTCTGTCTGACTGTCCGTCTGTCTGTCTGACTGTCCGTCTGTCTGTCTGACTGTCCGTCTGTCTGTCTGACTGTCCGTCTGTCTGTCTGACTGTCCGTCTGTCTGTCTGACTGTCCGTCTGTCTGTCTGACTGTCCGTCTGTCTGTCTGACTGTCCGTCTGTCTGTCTGACTGTCCGTCTGTCTGTCTGACTGTCCGTCTGTCCGTCTGTCTGTCCGACTGTCTGTCTGTCCGTCTGTCTGTTTTCAGGGCTTTGATGGGACAGTAGGGCTGCAGAGGAGATATGATGGTGCTGGCTCGAACCTGAATCCCTGTGAGACTACAGCTCCTATATCTCATGGTATTCTGTATAGCATTTCATGCATTTGTATGACCTTTAAGGTAAAATATAATTGCCTGTAAAAGTACACCTGGCCTCAGAAAATGCCCCGAGTTAAAATGGGTGCTGGTTAGAGGTTTGGGCACAGATTTATTGAGAAATGTCCCCAGATGTCAGCTAAATACGGCTCCATTTGGCACACGCTCAAAAAGAAAAGTGGCTCATAAATAATGTAAATATGTGTTTTTGAAGTTTTGAAGTTTAGGGTTAGTCATTATAATGAGCTTTAAATATAAACAAAACAAGTCTATGGTACACAAACATCCGTATATATTCCATATATATATATATATATATATATATATCGGCCCATGACTGAAGTGGAGCATTGTGGGGGATCCCTGTAAACCCTAATGACAGGTTTCACGTGATGTGACCCACATTCTGTTTACTGAGCTGATGTATTTAGGTAGAACGGAAATAAATGCGTTTTATGGCAGATGCTGGATGAAACCTGCTGGACGAATATCTGCACAAACGGTTCTTACATAACAGACGTGACAGACGCACACGGATCCGCAGGTTTCTCCCGTTTCCCGTGAGGTTTTCCTCATATAGCAGTTTCCTGATTCCCTGAGCATCCATCTGGCCCGGTCCAGGAACATTTGGACCCTGCAATGACCGTTGCTCAGAGTTTGGCTGAAAAATATATGTTTTGCATTTAGAAGCATCGCCTACATTTCCCACAGATATGGAGGATATTTAATTAAATTCAGCCAGCGACGGGTCACTCTGTGACGGGCCGTTCATGCCATGTTTGTTAGTGGTTTTGGCCCCGTTTCCCATGTTTAGGTGCGTGTGTCTGTATGCCAGCCTGCGGTTGCTGGAACACGTGTGTGTGTGTGTGTGTGTGTGTGTGCTGTTATTGGAATGCAGAAAGGGGCAAGTCCGTTACTCGATTCCCAAACCAATCACAAACTCCAGCAGCAGTGTGTGTGGGTGACAGTGAGAGTATAAACACACCGGTGAGTAGACGGATGACAGACACGAGAGACCAGCATCACCATCAACTGACTGAAGAACAAATCCAGACCTGAAGAGCCATGAAGACTCTGAGCCTCCTGAGCGTCTGCGCTCTGTTGTCTGTCTGCGCTTCTATGGGAGGTGAGGCACCTTCATCATGACATCACTGTGATTGAATTGTGTGTGTGTGTGAGAGCTCTTATCAGTGTGCTGTGTGTGTGTGTGTGTGTGTAGTGTACACAGAGCCAGACGCCGCAGATGAACCTGCAGCCAAGGTGTTGCTTCCTCCCACCGGAGCTCCGGCTGATTCCGACTCTTCCTCAGCATCCTCATCTTCCTCAGCATCCTCATCTTCCTCTGAGTCCGACTCCACATCCGACTCCGTATCCGACTCTGCATCCGACTCTGCATCTGATTCCGCATCAGATTCTGCCTCTTCCTCGTCTGAATCCAACTCCGTCAGTGCTGAAGGTGAGGAACAGGCTGTCTTGTGTGTGTTAGTGTGTTGCATCCACAGACTAATAGTTTGTGATCATATTGCTGAACTGAAAGAGTGTTTTGTGTGTTTTCAGGAACTCCTGCCCCTCATGTGCTGCTGAAGAGAGATGTAGCAGCGTCCCTGCTGCGCCACCGGAGAGCTGGAGCTCCTGCAGCCAACCTGAGCCCTCAGCAGCTGGAGAGGTCAATCTCTCTTACACTCACACACACACACACACACACACAC
>JADLZM010037990.1:238724-261224 GCA_018148995.1 Sinocyclocheilus maitianheensis | reverse complement strand
AAACTATAAAACTATTTGTGTTACAAACCAGTGTGTTTTTGATTAATTAATCAAAATAAGAAGACACACAGATGACAGCCACGCAGACAACAGACAAACACACAGACGACAGACAGACGACAGACACACAGATGACAGCCACGCAGACAACAGACAGATGACAGACACACAGACGACAGACAAACACACAGATGACAGACAGACGACAGACACACAGACGACAGACAGATGACAGCCACGCAGACAACAGACAGATGACAGACACACAGACGACAGACAAACACACAGATGACAGACAGACGACAGACACACAGACGACAGACAGATGACAGCCACGCAGACAACACACAGATGACAGACACACAGATGACAGACAGACACACAGATGACAGACAGACGACAGCCACGCAGACAACAGACAGACGACAGACACACAGACGACAGACAGATGACAGCCACGCAGACAACAGACAGATGACAGACACACAGACGACAGACAGATGACAGACACACAGACGACAGACAGACACACAGACGACAGACAGATGACAGCCACGCAGACAACAGACAGACGACAGACACACAGACGACAGACAGATGACAGCCACGCAGACAACAGACACACAGACGACAGACAGATGACAGACACACAGACGACAGACAGACACACAGATGACAGACAGACGACAGACACACAGACGACAGACAGATGACAGCCACGCAGACAACAGACAGACGACAGACACACAGACGACAGATAGTTTTACTCCCTAATAGATCAATAAAAACATGACTGCGGTGTGACATCTCATTTTTCTGTGATTTGTGGAATCATTTCTGCATTTTTATGAATTTATATTTTGCATATCTATTTTTCATATGAAATTAATAATTTTGTGTCAGAGAAAGCCACCAGTGCTGCTCTTCAGACGGAGGACTGGAGCCTGAACCTGGAGATCTGTGACATCATCAACGAGACGGATGACGGGTGCTGCATCACTCACACTTACTGCAGATACACCAGATACGCTCACTGGCTCATTCTCTGTCGTCTGAATGCTTGTGTTGTTTTCCAGACCCAAAGATGCAGTGAAAGCTTTAAAGAAGAGGATTGTGGGTAATAAGAACTTCAGGGAGGTGATGCTGGCTCTGACCGTGAGTATCTGTGACATCACTTCCTCTGCAGGAGCGTGTGTGTTTCATAGCGTGTTGTGTTGTTAGTGTTGTTGTGTGTTCCAGGTTCTTGAGACGTGCGTGAAGAACTGTGGCCATCGTTTCCATGTGTACATCTGTTCTCTGGAGTTTGTGGAGGGCGTTCTGGTCAGAGCGATTCTGCCCAAAAACAACCCTCCCATGATCCTTCACGACAGAGTCCTGAGTCTCATCCAGGTGAAGCGCTCTCTCCGCAGCTCTGATTCATGCAGTGGCTCCGGCGAGGTTTGACGTTTGTCTCTGTGTTGCAGGCGTGGGCCGATGCCTTCCGGAACAATCCGTCTCTGTCTGGAGTGGTGAACGTCTATGAGGATCTGCGGCGGAGAGGCCTGGAGTTCCCCATGACGGATCTGGACTCTCTCTCGCCCATCCACACGCCTAACAGGGTAAAGCTCACAGAACACACAGTGTTAGTTAGTGATGGTGATCCACTGGTTGAGCACTCACATGAGCCAGAACATAAACTCTGGTGTGGACTAAATCTCTGCTCCTTTTTAGTCCTGTCTGACATCTTCCAGATCTGGAAACGTCATGGAAATGAATAAATCCAAGATTTTCATTGTCCAGGGTATACACTATGTGGAGAGAAATATTGGGACTCCTGAACATTAACCAACAAGGACTATTCTAAATATATAGACATAAATGTAGACATTAATATGGAGCTAATCAGCTGTAACAGCTTCCACTCTTCTAGGAAGGATCTCTGTAAGATTCTGGAGTGTTTCTGTGGGAGTTCTTGCCCATTCATGCAGTAGAGCATTTGCGAAGCCAGGCACTGACGTTGGACGAGAAGGCCTGGTTCACAATCTCCGTTCCAGTTCAGCCCAAAGGTGTTGGATGGGATTGAGGTCAGGGCTCTGTGTTCTTCCACACCAAACTCATCCAACCATGTCTTTATGGTATGGTCCTTACTTTGTGCACTGGGGCACACTTGTCTACTTGATATTCTGAAGCATTTAGATTTCCCTTCAATGGAAGTAAGATGCCCAACTCCTGAAAAACAGCCCCACAACATTATCCCTCCTCCAGCAAACTTTACAGTCGGCACAATGCAGTCAGGAACGTAACGTTCTCCTGGCATCTCCTGACTCTCCCATCAGACTGTCACTGCACAGAACAGGTTTCCACTGCTCCAGAGTCCAGTGTCTGTGTGCTTTACACACTCCCTCCCACGCTTGGCTCGTATGCAGCTGCTCGGCCATGGAAACCCATCCATGAAGCTCCCGCCGCACAGTTTTAGTGCTAATATTAATGCCAGTGCAAGTTTGGAGCTCTTCAGCTATGAAAACAGCAGAGCATTGGCAATTTTTACACACCCAGAGCCTCAGCACTTTTTGCAGTTTTCCGGTTCATGGCTGAGTTCCTAAACGCTTCCACTTTCCAATTATACCGCTTACAGTTGACCGTAGAATATCTAACAGGGATGAATGAATTCAGTAATTAAGAGCTGTGTACTTCTGTCCATATAGTGTATAGTCTTTAGTACATGAGTTCTAGTGCTGTGCTCTAAAATGTTTCATCTGCTAGAAATTGCTCTTGTCTAGAGTAAAACTTGCTTGTTAACTATTGTGATGTGTGATTTGTGAGTAAATGGTTTTAGAGTCCGTTTTTAATATCTCAGTTTGTCTGTTTTCAGTGACTCATCCGAACTGATTCACAAACTGTACTGAATTTGAATGATTTTTAGAAGTGATTATGTAGTAATGCATAAGAGATTTGTAAGCGTCTCACTGAAGAGCAGCATGAACATTCTGATAAACGTCTTCTTTTGTGTCCTACTGAATATGGGTCGGAATGACATCAGGCTGGGTAAATGATGACAGAATGATGTCTTTAACATGTTTTCTCTCCATTCTTCATCATTTCTCTCAGGTGTCTTCCTCATCCGTGTCTCTGTCTCAGAGTAGCTCGTCACCAGCAACACACACTCCACAATCAGAAGGACAGCGGAGCCCTGCGTCACCTGAGGAGGTACATGAGGCACATTATTAAAAAAACCAGATGGTTGATATTTGAATGAGAATGTCATCATTGAAATTTACACAATGTAGAGATACAGAGTAATTCTTATAAAATGAACTGTAAAAATACAGAAAATAATTGTTTAATTTAAATGACAATTCAACAACTTACTGACTATAAACGCATGTATACAGTTTACATGCCCCATGAGGTATTAAGATATCACATATCTGCCATCTATCCCAACAGTGTGTTATTTTCATTCCATCTTAGTCCAAGTCGCATGTTTTACTAGGCTATGCTGAACCCAAATCTGTTCTCATGAAAGAGTGCTGGCAGTGACTCTAGATAATCTCACTTCATGTGGAGGACGGCAATAGCTAGTAAAACTGTCGACCATTTATAAACGGTAGACCTAAAATTATAGCACACTATTACTCATGTTCCACTCAGATGTAAGGCATGTATTAATATGCCAGTAAGAAAACTTACACCAAGATTTACTGTCAGAAATGAGAAATGCATCCCGTCTGACCAGAAGCAGGGTAACGAAAAGGCAAGGTCAGGGGTTAAAGGTCAGAGGTCATGGGTGTGTGGTTTGAGGTTTGAGGTTGTCGGTGTTTGAGTGTGTGTGTGTTCTGACTGCTTTCCTCCAGAAGCGGAAGCTGAGATCTGAACTGGATCTGGTCAAAGGAAATCTGAGCATCATGACTGAGATGCTGAATCACATTAAACCTGGAGAAACATCAGCATCAGATGCAGAACTGCTGCAGGTGTGTGTGTGTGTGTGTGTGTATGTGTGTGTGTGCGTGAGTGAGTGAGTGAGTGAGCGTGTGTGTGTGTGTGTTAGGCTGCATTATAGTGCTTGTGTTTTACCATGGTCATACATAAGTCATCAAGTCACGTGTGTGTGTGTGTGTGTGTGTGTGGGTGTTAGGCTGCGTTATATGCCTTGTGTTTTACCATGGTCATACATAAGTCATCAAGTCACGTGTGTGTGTGTGTGTGTGTGTGTGGGTGTTAGGCTGCGTTATATGCCTTGTGTTTTACCATGGTCATACATAAGTCATCAAGTCACGTGTGTGTGTGTGTGTGTGTGTGTGAGAGCAGCAGCTGTATTCGGTGTGTAAGCAGATGCAGCAGAGGGTCGTGGAGTTGATTCCCAATCTATCTGAGGACGAGATGATCGGGGAACTTCTGCTGGTCAATGATGATCTCAACAATGCGTTCATCCGCTATGAGAGGTCAGTGAGGCTGCAGTGTGAGGCTGGTCCAGTGCTTCGTCCAGCTCTACATTAACACGCCTCTTCTCTGTCTCTGGTTAAAGGTTTGACAGGTTGAACATGCAGAGATCAAACGCAGAAGAGCAGCAGGAGTCGCAGGTAAACCTTCATCTGTCTGACTCAGCCGATCAGAACATGTCTGATGTTATATAGTGCCGCCCACATTTCCAGCAGCTCTGCTTCACAAAGTATTTTTTCCATTAGTTTTCCCATAGGGATTTTTAAAAGGTCTTTGTTAAAGAGTTATGAGCCATGAACCAAAGCAACCAGCTACAAGGAGAATCACAACATTACAAACTATATCAAAATAAATGATAATAAAATAAATGAGTTTTCACTTGTCGCACCGACTGTTGCGCTCCATATACATGTGCAGCGTGATTTGGACCGATGAGATTTCACTGTGGGCGGAGCTACTTGGCACACACGGCATAAATATCTTCAGGGATTATGTGGGTCCTTAAAAAGTCTTTAAAAATCTTAAATTTGTGCTTAAAAATCTTGCGAATGCTGTTTTACAAGAACATCTACAGGATGAAGATTGGTTCATAATTAAATGACTGCATATCTGTATTTCTGCACATACTGTATAGACACTGATCCACATTTCTAATGAATTCATGGTGATTGTATTTCTGTGACCAGACTGGGACTGAAAACCTTATTGACCTCATGACTGAGTCTCCATCACCCAATCAGAACACACTCCCAGCTGTCAATCAACACGAGCCCCGCCCTGCATCCCACCGCACGAGCAGCTCAGGTGAGAGAGATCCCGTTTTTGTTTTTTGATTAATTGTAAGAGATGATGGACCTGTGAACTGTGTGTGTGTGTCTCAGCGCTTGAAGATGAAGAGTTTGACATGTTTGCTCAGACGAGGAGCAGCTCTCTGGCCGAACAGAGGAAGAGGTTTGTGTTTGACGATCATCTGATGAGAGTGTCTTCTCCTAGAGCTCAGGTGAAGTGAGATCTGATGCTGTGCGTGTGTGTGTGTGTGTGTGTGTGTGTGTGCAGTGTGCGGTACGAGGATCCCGGCGCTGTAGAGGGTCTGGCTGAAGCTTTGGACACACGTCTGCAGGTCACGGCAGGGGTCAGTACACACGTGTGCCTCTCATCACACTGATCACGCGAGTATCTCACTGTGATTGACATGCTGGAGTGTGTTTGTGTGTGTGAAGGGCTCTGAGAGCGACTGGGTCCGTCAGTCTCAGTGGATTTACAGCGAGGCTCTGGTGGGTTTCAGTGACGTCACTGGAGTCGCCGCTACTCCTGATTCAATGAGATACAAACTGCAGCAAATATCAGAAAAAAACATGTTAAATCACAGAACAGCTTATGTAAATGTAGAACCTTCAGATTTTATCTAGAATTATGCTTTGCATGTATTTGCATCTGGTGTGAAATTAGGTTTGTGGGGTTGATTTAAAGAATCGTTCACACAAAATTAAAATGTGCTCACCCTCAGGTCATCTGAGATCAGGATGAGTTTGTTTCTTCATCAGGTTTGTAGAAATGCAGCACTGCATCAGTGTCTCAGCAATGGATGCTCTGCAGTGAATGGGTGCCGTCAGAATGAGAGTCCAAACAGCTGATAAAAACATCACAATAATCCACAGCACTCCAGTCCATCAGTTAACATCTGGAGAAGACCAAAGCTGAAACTAATCCAGCATTAAGACGTTTTGCATAATAATCCATAATAACGCTTCTTCCAGTGAAAAAGTGCATCTGCTGTTGTGTCTCATATGTGTTCAGAGCTGTTTAAACGCTGCTTGATCTGTGCAGATTTCTCTCCTGATTCAGACCAGAACACTTTTTCACTGGAGGAAGAGTTATTATGGATTATGAACTCTATGTATTTTAGTTAAAAGCGTCTTAATGCTGGATTAGTTTCAGCTTTGGTCTTCTCCAGATGTTAACTGATGGACTGGAGTGCTGTGGATTATTGTGATGTTTTTATCAGCTGTTTGGACTCTCATTCTGACGGCACCCATTCACTGCAGAGCATCCATTGCTGAGACACTGATGCAGTGCTGCATTTCTACAAACCTGATGAAGAAACAAACTCATCCTGATCTCAGATGAACTGAGGCTAAACACATTTACAGCTCATTTTAATTGTTCAAGTCTTCAGGTGACAGTGGAGCACTGATGGTCAGATGTCTGTATAATCTGTATGATTTGCATGTGCTGATGGATGAATGGACACTATTTAAATTTGCAGTCAGCTCTAACATCATCAGTGGATCACATATGATCAAAATGTGACAATCGCGAGAGATCTTGTGTCGTTTCCTGTTTGTAAGCAATGTTTGTGGTGTTTTTGTCGTGTTAGGCTCCAGCTCCACACAGCTCAGCCATGGATGAAATAGAGAGGTGGTTGTCTGCTGAGATGGTAAAGAGAGTTTCAGTCCTGCTTTAACACACTTCACACTCAGATCGGTTCATGTGAGCGTAACGCTGAGCAGCAGCGCCATCTGCTGGAGTCACAGCACTGCGCACACTGCAGTGTTACAATCATGGCATACAACCACACTCTACTCACTGTTCCTGCAGTATTCAGCTTGTGTGCTGTGCAGTGTGCACAGTGTGTCTGTATGCAGAGAATACAGCAGCGCTCACTGCACTGAGTACTGCGTGCTGTAATGCAGAGCACATTCAGTGACATCTGCTACGATTTATCTCTCCTGATTCATTATCTGCCATAAATACAAAAAAAGCTCAATAATCATATTTATGATGATAAATGGAAGCTATTCACGTGCAACATATTGAAATGATGATGGCATATTCACATACCGCTGGTTTAATGTTTATCATGAATGATGATGTTTTTCAGCCTGATGTTGATGAAAGTGAAGGTGTGACCAGTGAAGGTGAGCGTCTGCTGATGTTTACTACTCATGATATCTGATTCTCACACACACACACACACACACTCACTCTCTCTCTCTCTCTCTCTCTCTCTCTCTCTCTCTCTCTCTCTCTCTCTCTCTCTCTCTCTCTCTCTCTCTCTCTCTCTCTCTCTCTCTCTCTCTCTCTCTCTCTCTCTCTCTCTCTCTCTCTCTCTCTCTCTCTCTCTCTCTCTCTCTCTCTCTCTCTCTCTCTCTCTCTCTCTCTCTCTCTCTCTCTCTCTCTCTCTCTCTCTCTCTCTCTCTCTCTCTCTCTCTCTCTCTCTCTCTCTCTCTCTCTCTCTCTCTCTCTCTCTCTCTCTCTCTCTCTCTCTCTCTCTCTCTCTCTCTCTCTCTCTCTCTCTCTCTCTCTCTCTCTCTCTCTCTCTCTCTCTCTCTCTCTCTCTCTCTCTCTCTCTCTCTCTCTCTCTCTCTCTCTCTCTCTCTCTCTCTCTCTCTCTCTCTCTCTCTCTCTCTCTCTCTCTCTCTCTCTCTCTCTCTCTCTCTCTCTCTCTCTCTCTCTCTCTCTCTCTCTCTCTCTCTCTCTCTCTCTCTCTCTCTCTCTCTCTCTCTCTCTCTCTCTCTCTCTCTCTCTCTCTCTCTCTCTCTCTCTCTCTCTCTCTCTCTCTCTCTCTCTCTCTCTCTCTCTCTCTCTCTCTCTCTCTCTCTCTCTCTCTCTCTCTCTCTCTCTCTCTCTCTCTCTCTCTCTCTCTCTCTCTCTCTCTCTCTCTCTCTCTCTCTCTCTCTCTCTCTCTCTCTCTCTCTCTCTCTCTCTCTCTCTCTCTCTCTCTCTCTCTCTCTCTCTCTCTCTCTCTCTCTCTCTCTCTCTCTCTCTCTCTCTCTCTCTCTCTCTCTCTCTCTCTCTCTCTCTCTCTCTCTCTCTCTCTCTCTCTCTCTCTCTCTCTCTCTCACACACTCTCTCACTCTCTCTCTCTCTCTCTCACATACACACACACACACACACATACTCTCTCATACACACCCATACTCACACACACACACACACACTGTAATTCATTCGTCTGTTTTCTGCCCTCTTTATTCTGGCTGCCAGAGTTTGATCAGTTTTTAGCAGGAAGAGCTCAAGTTGCGGATCATCTTCCCTCGATGAAGAGCAGCTCGTCTGCCGGCGTCAGTCCCTCGAGCCCTCGACAGGCAGCACAGGAGCAGAACCACGAGCAGATCTTCAGGCTCTGAGATCCGCATCACATCCTCACGCTCATCGAGTCCATGCAGTGAGGAAGACTCCCACAGTAATGCCTCATCTTCATCTTTAGCTTTCTTTCTAACACTGAATTTGGCCCTGGATGTGTGTGAAACTTTGACCACTCATAAAAAATAACCTGTATGCTGTTTGTTGCCTGTGTAAGTTAATTTGTATTAATGTGTGTTTTCACAGAGTATAAAAAGCATTAATTTATGTTGTAAATTAACCACAAAGATAAGAAAGACTCTTATACCTCTGACTGAATGTCGACATCATATTAAATACACTATAATGTTCACGTTTGTCTCCGATTGTGTCCTTTACTGTTGTTAATGTTGTGTAGCAGTAATTAATATGTGATTACCTCACAAATCATAAAGCAGCCAAGCTACATAATGCGGTTTGTTTGTATTTCTTCTCTGAAATATTAAAATTCTGCCATCATTTACTCAAACTCATGTCAGGATTGAGTATGTGATGAAGAATCAGATTTAAGACCCGTTCACACCAAGAACAAGAACTATAACGTTCTGTATATTATTAACAATCTGCAGTTTTGTCGTCTGTCGCTCTGAATGCTTGCACGCTATAATAAAGTCAGATGAATTCTGATTGGCTGCCAAAGTTTTTATTGCTCTTCAGCTGAAAAACTAAATGTTTTAAAGTGATTCCGGCGATGTTGTCCCTCTGTGTTCTTATCGTCATGGCACTCTGCTATTAGAATGATTATTATTACAATCTTATTGTTAGTGTGAATCCTTGGTGTGAATGGAGCTTTATGCCATTACATTAAAAGTTAACAGCACTGGAAATGATTCTGGTGTAGCCAGGTCTTACAATATGGCTATGAAAAATAATTCAGGCAAGGAAGATGAGTGGATAAATTAATAAATTTCTACACTAATATACAGTAATCAAGAGAAACGATATTAGTCTAAACTAATGACTCGGAACCATGAGTTTCATCTGAGATGAAACGCGCCAAGAAATAATACAACATTCAGTTACAATGACTGCTGAAACAGATTTTATTACAAAAATATAGTATTAATCATACAAAGGCATATATACATGGTTACAAAATGATTCTGACTGTAAGGAGATTTCAACATTTGAATAATTCTGAAAACATGCAATCACGTTTATTATTGACATGATTAACATTTGTCTACAAAATGGGAGTCGTTTTTCAAACTTTTGAATAATGTGTGACATATTAAACCGGTTTAAATGTGTTTAAAAAGCGTAGACCACCCCGACGGCCAGAACCACAAACACACCGAACAGCGTCCGCAGGAACCGCGGCACCAGAGACGAGGAGCTCTGCAGCGCTTCACACACTTTATCATCTGAGGAGAGACATCACAAACACTTAGACCACTGCAGACCTCAGCCAGAGTGTGTGTGTGTGTTTCTCTTGTGAACCGCGGCACCAGAGACGAAGAGCTCTGCAGCGCTTCACACACTTTATCATCTGAGGAGAGACATCACAAACACTTAGACCACTGCAGACCGCGGCGCGAGTGTGTGTGTGTGTTTCTCTTGTGAACCGCGGCACCAGAGACGAAGAGCTCTGCAGCGCTTCACACACTTTATCATCTGAGGAGAGACATCACAAACACTTAGACCACTGCAGACCGCGGCGCGAGTGTGTGTGTGTGTTTCTCTTGTGAACCGCGGCACCAGAGACGAAGAGCTCTGCAGCGCTTCACACACTTTATCATCTGAGGAGAGACATCACAAACACTTAGACCACTGCAGACCGCGGCGCGAGTGTGTGTGTGTGTTTCTCTTGTGAACCGCGGCACCAGAGACGAAGAGCTCTGCAGCGCTTCACACACTTTATCATCTGAGGAGAGACATCACAAACACTTAGACCACTGCAGACCGCGGCGCGAGTGTGTGTGTGTGTTTCTCTTGTGAACCGCGGCACCAGAGACGAAGAGCTCTGCAGCGCTTCACACACTTTATCATCTGAGGAGAGACATCACAAACACTTAGACCACTGCAGACCGCGGCGCGAGTGTGTGTGTGTGTTTCTCTTGTGAACCGCGGCACCAGAGACGAAGAGCTCTGCAGCGCTTCACACACTTTATCATCTGAGGAGAGACATCACAAACACTTAGACCACTGCAGACCGCGGCGCGAGTGTGTGTGTGTGTTTCTCTTGTGAACCGCGGCACCAGAGACGAAGAGCTCTGCAGCGCTTCACACACTTTATCATCTGAGGAGAGACATCACAAACACTTAGACCACTGCAGACCGCGGCGCGAGTGTGTGTGTGTGTTTCTCTTGTGAACCGCGGCACCAGAGACGAAGAGCTCTGCAGCGCTTCACACACTTTATCATCTGAGGAGAGACATCACAAACACTTAGACCACTGCAGACCGCGGCGCGAGTGTGTGTGTGTGTTTCTCTTGTGAACCGCGGCACCAGAGACGAAGAGCTCTGCAGCGCTTCACACACTTTATCATCTGAGGAGAGACATCACAAACACTTAGACCACTGCAGACCGCGGCGCGAGTGTGTGTGTGTGTTTTCCCTGCTGCTGCTGCTGTTGTGCTCTGCTTGTGTTGTGTGTGTCTCTGCCTCATTTCATTCTCTGTGTCTGAGACGCAGTTCAGTGAGTCCTGCAGCTCGTTAAACACCTGAACACAACACAAACCGATCAGCAGCGCTCTTCAGTCACTCATTAATGAGCGTAACGAGCCGTAGCTCTCTCACCTGGATGTTGAGCTCAAAGGCAGTGACAGCCTCCTGCAGCACGCCGCTCCGCTGCTCCTCCGTCAGCTCGATGCTGTTCATGCGGCTCCTGTACAGCTGCTTGAAGAGGTTTGGGCTGCTGACGGCCGGAAACGAGAAGAAGGACAAGCCCTCTCCGCTCTTCAGCCCCAGAGACTTCTGCGTGATGCGGCCCAGCACCTGCCCCCCCGACAGGTCGCCCAGATAGCGTGTGTACGCATGAGCCACCAGGTATTCAGGGTGATCTCGGCCCACCTGAGACACGACAGAGCAAAGTCACGCTACTCTCACACAACAGAGCGTATGAATGACCTACGACGTCCTAACAGTGTCTCAGAGTCATGCTCCTCTGATATCAGTGTCAGCCATTAAAGGAATAGTTCACACAAAATAAGAGAATTAGCTGAAAATATGATCATCCTCAGGTCATCGAGGAAGAGTTATTATGGATTATGAACTCTATGTATTTGAGTTAAAAACGTCTTAATGCTGGATGTGTTTCAGCTTTAGTCTTCTCCAGATGTTAACTGATGGACTGGAGTGCTGTGGATTATTGTGATGTTTTTATCAGCTGTTTGGACTCTCATTCTGCCGGCACCCATTCACTGCAGAGCATCCATTGCTGAGACACCGATGCAATGCTACATTTCAACAAACCTGATGAAGAAACACACTCATCCTGATCTCAGATGACCTGAGGGTGAGCACATTTTCAGCTAATTGTCTTATTTTGGGTGAACTATTCCTTTAAGAAAGCCAATGAACATGAACACCGATCATTGATCGTCTGATGGCATGTTGAAACTAACAATCATGATTCTCGGCCGATGCTAATAATCTCTAAATTGGCCAGATATCGATGGATTAATATTTGTTGTAGAACAGACTGGTTGTAGATGTTCACCTCTCTCAGTCTCTGTGCGTATCTCAGCGCCGCGGCCGATATCGTCATCTTCTCCCTCCAGCTCCGGCCGTAGAAATACTCCAGGTCCTTCCCGATGGACTCCAGTCGGGACAGTTCCTGTGGGAAGTAAATGGGTGCCACGGCATCATGGGAGGCGTTTGTGTCCAGCGCCTCCTCCAGCGCCTCGTATATCTCATACAGCGAACACAAGAGCAGCTGAAACACAGAGCAGAAGAAGCCAGGTGAGATTCCACAGGGAGTCAATATGAAGGTTAAATATGACGATATAACTGGAGATAGTTAGGCTGGTTAACAGCTGTGTGTTGTGATTGGTCAGTCCAGTGGTGATGTTATCAGTTATAAACTAAGGTGAATTCAATGCAAAAAAAATAATAATAATAAACTTTTTTAAGTATTATCAAATATATTGACATCTCATTGACTGTGCTGAGTTTGAGTTACCTGATACTGCTGCAGGGACACGCGTCCTCTCTGGTAGCTCAGCATCAGCTCAGTGTTCTCCGCTCGGATGTGACTGTCTTTAGTCGCAGCTTTGATCTGCTCTGATAGTTCACTGCCAGAAAACACAGATTCACATAAACACACATCCACTCAACATGAAACACAGAATCAGAATCTGCAGTGATGCAGCTGGAGGAGGCGTCAGTAACCACAGACAGACCTGGCCATGACCGCTGTCTGCATCTGCTTCTTCTCAATGGTCTCCATCTCTCAGGAACACAGATGAAGCTGACGTGTGGATCTCCTGGATGGATGTGAGCGGTGATCTGAGCTCACACTGCCGCTCTTGGCTCTTTTATACTCGCTCCTGGCGCCTGGGAGAGAGAGGAACAGGAAGTCAGCAGAACTGGAACAAAGACAGAGGGAGGGAGCAGCAGCTAAACATGAGCAGACACATTCATCAGGAGGACAGACGGGGAAAACATGACTGAGGGAGAACAGAGTCACATGATGACCTGATGTTCACATGAAAGAGGGATATATATGTGTGTGATTTTCTGTTTCTAGTGATCACTTATAGCATGAAACGAGGTGGACATTTCTGTGATGTATGTGTGATCACGATCAGGTGTAATTATTAGAGTCAGAGTGAAAGAGCGTTATTAACAGATCAAGCGTCTCCGTCTGTCATGAAGATCATCTTGCATAAGAGCTGCAGGCTATAAACCGCCAGATTTATGGCTGTGATTCGCTGAGAAGCGATAAAGAGCGTGAGTCCGCCGAGTGTCGAAACCGTGAGTCAGCGCAAACACGCTAAACATGAGCGAGCAGAACGCGAAGGAAACATGACTCGACACAATCCAGAACTCTAGAACTCTGAACCCTGCTCCAGTACAGTCTCGGTGTGTAAACACTCACACACACACACACTCTCTCTCTCTCGCCCACACACACGCGCTCTCTCTCTCTCGCCCACACACACGCGCTCTCTCTCTCTCGCCCACACACACGCGCTCTCTCTCTCTCGCCCACACACACGCGCTCTCTCTCTCTCGCCCACACACACGCGCTCTCTCTCTCTCGCCCACACACACGCGCTCTCTCTCTCTCGCCCACACACACGCGCTCTCTCTCTCTCGCCCACACACACGCGCTCTCTCTCTCTCGCCCACACACACGCGCTCTCTCTCTCTCGCCCACACACACGCGCTCTCTCTCTCTCGCCCACACACACGCGCTCTCTCTCTCTCGCCCACACACACGCGCTCTCTCTCTCTCGCCCACACACACGCGCTCTCTCTCTCTCGCCCACACACACGCGCTCTCTCTCTCTCGCCCACACACACGCGCTCTCTCTCTCTCGCCCACACACACGCGCTCTCTCTCTCTCGCCCACACACACGCGCTCTCTCTCTCTCTCACACACACATAGACTATCTAATTAAAATAATGAGTTTCTGAATAAAAGATTGATCAGAAATCAGTTCAGCGGTATCCACTGTTTCAGTCAGAGTTGTTTTGATGCAAGTAGCAGGAATCTTATCAGCAAAGTAAATCAGTGTCACTCAAACACCAACAGAGGAAATCCACAGTACTCTGGCACCAGCACTGGCAGAAAGTCTGCTTGGGGTTCGATATTCGATTAGGGACCTTCTCTAAAGTTACATGCGATATTGGTGTACACTTTTCTAACGTCAATAGCACTTGAGGAGAATGACTTAGTCATAAAAACAACTGTAACTGTTCATCTAGGTGTCACTATAATGCACAGCTTTTACATTTTTGATATTTATTAAAAGAAACTGTAAAACATATGTAAAAAATGCTACTTTTCACTACCGAATGGACTCAAATGCAAAACATGCCATAATTTAAAGGGGTCCTATTATGCTCTTAAGTCTTAATTTTGTTTTGGGGGTGTACTAGAACAGGCTCTCATACAGGTTGTTCGAAAAACACATTTTTTACATATGATTGACAGTTTATATGAATAAATATAAAAAATGTAAAAGCTGAGCATTATAGTGACCTTTTGGGGAACAGTTACAGTTGTTTTTATGACTAAGTCATTCTCCTCAAGTGCTATTGACGTTAGAAAAGTGTACACCAATATCGCATGTAACTTTAGAGACGGCCCCTAAATTTGCGAATATCGAACGCCAAGCAGACTTTCTGCCAGTCACACCAGCAGGGTTTCCATCCAAATCTGCGAATCTGATCAGCATTTTAGTGTTTATTAAGAATATATACTATGTACAGACAACGCTCTAAACTGCCCGTTGCATTCAATACGGAATCTGGTATTTTTCCATCACTGTGCGTCTTAAGCAGAATGTGACTGTGAGAGCTGCTCAGCTAAATAAAACTGAGACTAATGTGTAACGTGGGAACAGGTTTGTGTCGAGCCATCCGGTATAGTCTGTAGCTCAATGAGAAACAGAAGAAATGTATTTGCAATAAATCTGCTTTAAGCTGAGGACTATTATTCTGCTGCACGGAACCGAGGAAGAAACACGGTTTGATCTTTGGCTGACCAATCAGCAGAAAGGGGCGTTTCATTCCCGCCCACATCTGGAGATCGAATATTTAATATTCGAATAATCAAATTTTCTACCTCTGAAGGCCAAAACGAATTATTTTAAAAAGATTTCTATTTCTATCTCGTTTTTCTATTTTGAATATTAAATCAAAAATCAAATGAACACTGATTCTTTTCTCACAATGCATTTTAAATTCTAATTTTGGCCGCCTGTGAAAAGGGTCAAAGCATAGATATTACCCGACAAGGTCAAGAAAATACGCTAGAAACCCCGGCTCTGGTTCAGCTGAATGCTGATGCGTCGGCCCTGCTGCCACATATCCAGATTTAAACGCAGATATTTCGTTCAGGAGCATATTGTTTGTCAGGTAGCTCACCTGTGTGTGTCTTCTCGGGGTAATGTTGCATGCGCTGGCTGGGCCTCCGCAAATGGAAGAATTATTGAACAATTTTCACAGCTCGCCGAGCAGCGGCGCTCTTCCGCCTGACCGCTGGAGGCGCTCGAGGGCGAGATGACGTCACACGCGAGAAACTGACCGCGCAGCGCAGAGCCAAGATGGCGGCAGGAGACGCTTGATATTTGATGAAGGTAATAGACGAAAATTGTGTTTGAATGAATGAAGTTACGTTTTATCACGACCGTATGTGGCTTTAAAGGTTTGTTTTTCAGTTGAAAGCGCTTCAGTGTATCTGAATTATATACTGTGAATCACTAATAGTGTTATAAGTTTCGCTGGTTAGCGTGTTAGCATAGAGGATAACAACAACAACAACAAACACACGGTCATATTCACTCAAATACACGTTAAAACACACGTTCATACATATTTATATACGCACTAAAACTCACAAACAGATACATCGCAAGTACACAACCACACACACTAGTAACACAATGTGTTTCTGTCTACAGCTGCGAGACGTTTGTGAACCCTTTACAGCCCTCCAGTCAGCACTCACTGTCCTCAACTAAAGAGTGAAAAGTACAATATTTTGTGTGTTATTAGTTTAGTCAAATTGTCTGCTTCTATAATTGTGACTTAATTAAAGATCATACCACAGTTTGAGTAAAATATGTTCAAAGGGTTCACAAACTTATTCTTGGCACTGTATATAACCTGTGTGTGCGTGTGTGTGTGCCTGTCTGTCTGTCTGTGTGTGTCTCTCTCTGTCTGTCTGTGTGTGTCTCTCTCTGTCTGTCTGTGTGTGTCTCTCTCTGTCTGTCTGTGTGTGTCTCTCTCTGTCTGTCTGTGTGTGTCTCTCTCTGTCTGTCTGTGTGTGTCTCTCTCTGTCTGTCTGTGTGTGTCTCTCTCTGTCTGTCTGTGTGTGTCTCTCTCTGTCTGTCTGTGTGTGTCTCTCTCTGTCTGTCTGTGTGTGTCTCTCTCTGTCTGTCTGTGTGTGTCTCTCTCTGTCTGTCTGTGTGTGTCTCTCTCTGTCTGTCTGTGTGTGTCTCTCTCTGTCTGTCTGTGTGTGTCTCTCTCTGTCTGTCTGTGTGTGTCTCTCTCTGTCTGTCTGTGTGTGTCTCTCTCTGTCTGTCTGTGTGTGTCTCTCTCTGTCTGTCTGTGTGTGTCTCTCTCTGTCTGTCTGTGTGTGTCTCTCTCTGTCTGTCTGTGTGTGTCTCTCTCTGTCTGTCTGTGTGTGTCTCTCTCTGTCTGTCTGTGTGTGTCTCTCTCTGTCTGTCTGTGTGTGTCTCTCTCTGTCTGTCTGTGTGTGTCTCTCTCTGTCTGTCTGTGTGTGTCTCTCTCTGTCTGTCTGTGTGTGTCTCTCTCTGTCTGTCTGTGTGTGTCTCTCTCTGTCTGTCTGTGTGTGTCTCTCTCTGTCTGTCTGTGTGTGTCTCTCTCTGTCTGTCTGTGTGTGTCTCTCTCTGTCTGTCTGTGTGTGTCTCTCTCTGTCTGTCTGTGTGTGTCTCTCTCTGTCTGTCTGTGTGTGTCTCTCTCTGTCTGTCTGTGTGTGTCTCTCTCTGTCTGTCTGTGTGTGTCTCTCTCTGTCTGTCTGTGTGTGTCTGTCTGTCCGTGTGTGTGTGTGTGTGTAGATGGAGGGTGAGGTGAGTCTGGTCGCCGGCCGCAGTCAGAGAGAAAAGAGAAGATCCTACAAAGATCTGCTGAGAGAAGAAGAGATCATCGACGCAGAGGTGCGCAAGACCTCCAAGAAATGGCTCAAGGTACATCATCATCATCATCTTCATCATCTCAGAGATCAGCGCGTGTGTGTTGTGTAGAAACTGAGCTCTGCTCTTCGCAGGACACTGATGCCTTTTACTCCGGCGGCGAGCTTCAGAAGAAGAAGCACTATGAGGATCATTTCTACAGAGGTGTGTGACTCTAGTGATTTCTGTAGAGTAAGTGCCTTTCAATTCTAGAAGTTCTTGTTTTCCATTCATAGATCGAGCCAGTGCAGGGTGATCACTAGATTATTTAATTTGATTCCAAAATGTGTTTGGAAGTCAAACAGACAGGGGAGATAATGACAGTCACACCAGAATATATTGAGTAGAGCTCGCTGATCGTTTGAGAGCGTCAGAACACACAACACTTTACTGATCGGCCGATCTCTTTTCAGGATTATGGCTCATGTAGTTCTGAGAATTTGGCGTTTACTTTATTTCTAAGTGAACTGAAGTATCAGAAGCGTCTATCATCACCTCAGGAATCATGGTACATCTGTTGTTAGTGAAGAGATGTGAGAGGAGAACTGTGTGTGTGTGTGTTTCTCTTGTGTAGATCATCACAGCAGCTCCGGATCTCATCAGAAGAAGAAGCAGCGCTCGCTCCTGACGCTCCCGGACCCGGCGGCCTCGTCTCAGATGGCTGTGACAGCGATGGGGCTCCTGCAGGCCATCACCTCTCCCACCGCTGAGACGCCGCCTCCCTCGCAGGAGCGCAGGACGAACTCCTCCTCCTCTTCCTCCTGCAGGAGGCGGCCGCAGGTGGTGCGCGAGGGGTTGCCGGTGGTGGGCGAGGAGGTGGAGCTGGAAGGTGAGGAGACGCTCACAACACCGATTTACAGTGGATCATCTCGAGTTGTTCATCAGGAACCCAGGAGGAGTCGGTGCTTTCGTATTCGTTAGAGGGAAAGTTCAACCTCTCACTGTTAATTAAATAGGAAATATTTAATCGTTTTTATGGAGCCCTGCAGTTTGATGCTTTCATTTTTAGTGTAAAATCAGTTAAAGCTTGAAATCATCTGTGAACAGTTAAAGCCACTGAGTGTCGTTTTGTGTATTTTGGCGACTTTGGAGCCCCTGTAGTGAAGAGTGTAATTGTGACCCTGGACCACAAAACCAGTCTTAAAGGAACACGCCACTCATTTTCCAGCTCCTCTAGAGTTAAACAGTTGAGTTTTACCGTTTTCAAATCCATTCGGCTGATCTCCGGGTCTGGCGATAGCACTTTTAGCTTAGCTTAGCATAGATCATTGAATCTGATTAGACCGTTAGCATCTCGCTCAAAAATGACCAAAGAGTTTCTATATTTTTCCTATTTAAAACTGGACTCTTCTGTAGTTACATCGTGTACTAAGACCAACGGAAAATGAAAAGTTGTGATTTTCTCGGCTGATATAGCTAGGAACTATACTCTCATTCCGGTGTAATAATCAAGGAACTTTGCTGCCGTACCGTAGGTGCAGCAGGCGCAATGATATTACGCAGCGCCTGAAAATAGGCTAACTTCCGTCAACATAACCAACGTGACCAGCTGCTTGCACAGGGAGCGTGCTGGGGACTATTTTCAGGCGCTGCGTAATACCATTGCACGATGTAACTACAGAAGAGTCAAGTTTTAAATAGGAAAAATATAGATACTCTTTGCTCATTTTTGAGCGAGATGCTAACGGTCTAATCAGATTCAATGGTCTATGCTAAGCTAAGCTAAAAGTGCTACTGCCAGACCCTGAGATCGGCCGAATGGATTCTAAAACGGTTTAACTCTAGGGGAGTTGGAAAATTTGCCTATTTTCAAGAATAGTGGAGTGTTCCTTTAAGGGTAAATTTTTCGAAATTGAGATGTATACATCATCTGAAAGCTGAATAATAATCTTTCCACTGATGCATGGTTTGTTAGGATCGGACAATATTTGGCTGAGATAAAACTATTTGAAAATCTGGAATCTGAGGGTGCAAAACAATCTAAATATTGAGAAAATCATCTTTAAAGTTGTTCAAATGAAGTTCTTAGCAATGCATATTACTAATCAAACATTAAGTTTTGATATATTTACGGTAGGAGATTTACAAAATATCTTCATGGAACATGATCTTTACTTAATATCCTAATGATTTTTGGCATAAAAGAAAAATGTATAATTGTGACCCATACAATGTATTGTTGGCTATTGCTACAAATATCCCCCAGCGACTCAACACTGCTTCTGTGCTGCAGGGACACAGTTCACTGTGGTAAATACGGTACATGTGCTTTTGTTGCTGCTGTCAAGCGGGATTTCGTGCTGCTCACACACTCCCAGAACAGACCTTTGGGAAAGAAACAGAGGTCATTCACATTATTAGAAGTCAGTGTACCATCAGAATGATTCTGAAGCTGATATTTCAAGGTAAAAAACCGTACAGAGAGTTGCTTTAATAGTGTTGCACTCCTGATCCGTTCTAAACAGCACAGAGCATCCTAAAAGCAGAGAAGCATTGTTTTCTGTGAATGTACACAACGATTTTGTCCCAAAGCAGTAACTTCTTCAGTTTACATTGTATTTAAAAAAAAATAATACAGACTTGCAAACTTGTCAAGGGCAAATGCAAAAACCTTCATTTCATGATTTGATTCTAATTCGCAAGCTTGATTCAATTTAATTTGATTCAGTATGGATTTGTATATATACAGGGAGCCCGGTCATGTTACATTACTATAATATTCAATTCAAGTTTATTTGTATAGCGCTTTTCATGATACAAATCGTTGCAAAGCAACTTTACAGAAAATTCAGTAATATTAAAGGTTAAAATTAGTCCAAACTATTAAATTAAACTATTATGCTATTTATTTTCAGATATAAAGGGGTGGTTGACTGTTTTTTTCTCTAGGCTGGATTGTGTTTATGGGCTGCAGTCTAACATGTTTTTAATGCTTAGTTTTTTTTTAAAAACGCATGATTTTTCACATAATTGACCTTTATTCCACACCGCTCTGTCCCTTCTCTGAGAAACATGCTGATCATTTGCTGCTTTTATGAAGCCCCTCCCTCAGAAATAGGCGATGGGCTCTGATTGGTTAGCTAGCCCAGTGTGCTGTGATTGGCTAAACCACCTCTAGTGCGCGTCTAAACGTCCCGCCCTCTCCTCAGCAGCATGTGCTCCGGTTGTATTGTAAACAACAGCATCGTTAATATCGCTCATCAGTTTGAGCTCGATTGAGAAGCAGAGGATATTATTGAAGAGGATCGTGCAGAACCTGTGCAAGCACGGCTTTTAATGGTAGGCCTATGTTTTTTGTTTGTTGTTGGCTCATACTTTTAGATGCGCTGTTATTTGTAAATGCTACTGCTTCTGTTAGCTTTTAATATACGGTTTTATCCTGATTAAAGCTTTAATAAAGTACTGCACGCGCGTCCATGTTTAACGCTTCTCATAGCTATGTGAAAATAAGTGTATAATTGTAACAGTTCATTGTGGGAGATGAGCGGAAAGAGAGAGAGAGAGAGAGAGAGAGAGAGAGAGAGAGAGAGAGAGAGAGAGAGAGAGAGAGAGAGAGAGAGAGAGAGAGAGAGAGAGAGAGAGAGAGAGAGAGAGAGAGAGAGAGAGAGATGCAGAGAGAGAGAGAGAGAGATGCAGGGGACTCGAGGAACAGTATTGAGAACCGCTGCTTTAGAACACTGATTTTGAAACGTGTGAATCCATTAGAATCGTTAGAAGACAGAATCGTGATTCATATATGAATAGATTTTTACGTGCACCTCTAGTTTTCTCTTCCTCTTCTCTAAAGCAGCGCAGCATGGCCCCGCCCCCTTTGCTGCCTTTTCCAGAGGGAGGGGTTTATCTGGGTTTGTGATGTCACGAACCCAGGAAGTAACTTGTTGTAGTCCCTACCAGCTGTTTTTGTAGGCTTTAAACTGCCAGATTTGTAAAAGACGATATCTCCGTTTGCATTGAACTTTCAGCTTCGTAACTTTGCAGATATTGTTTATGCTCAAAGAGTGAGTGCATGAGACATGATTCATTATTCAATTATATGTTCTGATACTTTTTTGTTGTTGTATCATATCAAAAGTAACTAGCCTCACTGCAGTTATTGGATGAGAGGCAGTTTTGTTTGCTCATCAACTGAAAACCTCACAGACTAACAGGTCAGTCTTGGGATTTAAGAATATTGGGATCATTAAAACAAGATCAAGAAAGCGAGATTTTCAGCCCAGTGCTATTAATCTGCATGATACGGTTCACTGACACCCAGTGCAGGATCCTCACCGCAGTTCAGCTGGTTCTTCAGTGACATTAATGCACAGTAATAGATGACAAAACACTTAACTGTAACTAGTGTAATCCGTCCCAGCTGCAGATCAGCGTTCAGTGAACACCATTGATAATCCTAACACTGGTGTTTGATCTTCTAGCTGCTCAGTGATTTCAGGTTGTCTCAGACTGCTGATGGTGTCGTGTTCATCAGGTCATTACAGCGGATGCCATGATGTGGCCGACAGCAGCGGCTCGTCCTCCGGCGACGACAGTGAATGTGAGAAACTCACGGTCCACGGGTCCTCGTCTCACAGCAGCAGCAGGAGGAAGAAGAAGAGCAAGAAGAGCAAGAAAAAGAAGGAGCGCGACCGCTCGCGAGAGAAGAAACACAGCAGTAAAGCAGCCAAGAGAACGCCGGCAGGTACGAGCACTGCGCTTCTGTGCGTCTGACCGTCTGTGTGCCGCTCTCGTGTGACCTTTGACCTCTCTGTCCTCAGCCAATGGCAGCACAGAATGGAGCGCTTGCACTACAGTTCATCACAGCCGTGAGGAGAAGAGGAGGAAGAGAGAGGGAGGAGGCAAACGCAAGAGCAAAGACAAGGTGAGGAGAAGCACTGAGACAACCGAAACACCAGGAGGGTCTCACTCACACTGACTGTCTCTGTGTGTGTTGTGTGTGTGTGTGTGTGTGTGTCTGTCTGTGTGCGTGTGTCTGTGTGTGTCTGTGTCTGTGTGTCTGTGTCTGTGTGTGTGTGTCTGTGTGCGTGTGTCTGTGTGTGTCTGTGTGCGTGTGTCTGTGTGTGTCTGTGTCTGTGTGCGTGTCTGTGTGTGTGTGTGTGTGTGTGTGTGTGTGTGTGTGTGTGTGTGTGTGTATGTGAGTTGGAGCGCGCA
>JADLZM010037990.1:218408-237254 GCA_018148995.1 Sinocyclocheilus maitianheensis | reverse complement strand
ACTCTCACACACACACACACACACACACACACACACACACACACACACACACACACACTCTCACTCCACACACTCACTCTCACACTCACACTCACACACACACTCACTCTCACACTCACACACACACTCACACACACACACACACACACTCTCACTCACTAACACACACTCACTCTCACACTCACACACACACGCACACTCACTCTCACACACACTCACTCACACACACTCACACACTCACACACACACACACACTCACTCTCACACACACACTCACGCACTCATAAACACACAGAACACACTAATAAACACACACACACAGAACACACACAGGGGTGTGCAAATATTTTTTTGTTAGCTGAACCCCCTAGACATAAAGTACTTACTTAGATTTGAATGTTAATATAATTTAACAACATATTTATTGCATGTTCATAGTTCTGTGATGTCAGTTAATGGTTACACTGGTGTTTTAGCAACCCCACTAAAGTGAATAGAAAATACTGCCACTACTACTAATTATTATTATTATTATATATTACTCTAATATATTATTTTAACTTTTATTATTTATTTTATTTACTTGTACTAATTATAATTTAAAAAAAGAGAAATATTAGTGTTGTAAGTTACAGTTGTACTGTAAAAAAAAAAATATTTGATGATTATTTTATTTTACATTGTTATTATAATATGTCTTAAATTCTTAACTTTCAAACATTCAAACCCTCAAGCTTTTATTTGAAATGCTGTAAAGCAAGATGTGAATGTGTAAATAAACTGTAACTGGTGCACAGCGTGCTTCTGAATGCACGGTAACTTCACAGCACATGCAGAGATGAGCAGCTTTAAAAGCATCTCGAACTGATCCTTCTGCGCTCAGAACGCCTCGGCTCAAGGGTGGGAAAGCTGCCAGGTTTCCTTTCTGGATCTGTTTCTTTAAACTCCTGCTGATGAGGATGAGCGGCACGCAGACGGTCAGATGATCTCTCTGTGTGTGTGTGTTTCAGGGGATGGTGACGGTCTCCGGCTCTCTCTCGGTTCTGCTGGACTCAGTGTTGTGTGCTCTGGGTCCGCTGGCCTGTCTCACCTCTCAGGTCCCAGAACTCAACGGCTGTCCACATCATGTGCTGGTACTGACCCTCCACGGCTTTAACACATAAACATCAGTATCATCACTAACATCAGCACCAGAAATGATTTGACCTGTGTGTGTCTGTTTGTGATCAGTCAAACACTCTGGACAACATCGCCTACGTGATGCCGGGTCTGTGAAGGCCTCCTGATGCTGCTCCCGAGGCGGATCAAGCATCCACTAAACACTTCACGACTCGCTCAGTTTTGCACTGGATCAACTCTCAGACACTTCAACTTTTAACCTGCTTCTTAAACCTGCGCTCCATTTCTATCTGATCTAATGTTGATTTTGTATTTCTGTTGTTTTTCTCTCAATAAAATCCATTTTAGTATGTTCTTTTAACTCTGGAGTGGCCCGTCTTTTCATTTCGTTTGGTTTGTAGGCTTTGTTTGTGGATGAAATATTGTCCGTTTGAGAATATACAAATTCGGCGTTCAGAAATGAGCGATTCGCAATGTGTAGCGTTCTCGGCGTTACAACAGGCATTAGTGTGAATTTCTTCTATAGTCACCGTCCTGATGCAGAGAATCTCACCGGGCAAGATAATCACAAGTTAACCCTAACCTAACTCTTCCTGAATGAAAACACGTCACCAACAGTCTGTTCCCACTGAGTTTCTGTGCTCATGAGGTCTCTCCAGCCTGGTCCGTACGCAGGTTTTCGAGGGGTTTTGAGCACTTTCCAGCTGGTCAGGGGTGGGAGACCAGCTAGATGAACCTAGAGCAAACCAGTTCAGATTCTTGTCTTCCAGCACATCTCTTACTCGAGCGGCTGCAGTCGTCTTCCATCAGCTCAGGCAGAAACTGAAGCAGCTGAAGGCGAGACACTCCCTCTGCGAGTGGCGGCTGCAGGTTTGGTGGGTCTGGGTGCGGCTGCATCGCTGTGGTTCACACGCATGCAGTGCACCGTTCCTCCACCCACAGCTGCAGGTGTGGTGCATCTCTGACAGACATGAGCGGAGGCAGAGACACTTCACACTGAGATCAGGACAGACGGAGAGACACTGACCTCACTGACACACGCATGGATTTCTCTGATCAGGGTAAGACTACAGTGATTCTCACATCTTCATGTTCTCCTGCAGTACAGTAAGGGCTTGGAATTAACTGAAAATGTCACATTTCATTAAATGAGTCGTATTATACGTGGCTTGTTCGTGGCTTGTTCATGACTAGGGAGAAACACACTGGGCACACTAGACTAGTTTAATTATTTGATCTGTTGAAGTTATGATTTGTGTTACTAATGTGTGTGCTGAATGTCGTGCAACTGGACTGACGGGTGTCTCACATACAGGAATGTTTGAGGACAAAAGACATCAGGAGATATTAATCGCATGAAACTCAGTCTGAAACTATTTTAGAAGTCTACAAATGTAGAAAGCATGTTTTACTTAACAAATGTTCATTGAAGGAGGTGCTGAAACTTCAGAAATGCATGATGAAGTTACTGCACTATTGTAGTTCCAGATGTCTTGATTGTTTCTGGAGGCTCATATTTTTACTTTGTCTAGATAATTTACTTGTATTTTGTATTTTAGTAGCGATTTTTATTGTGCATTTATGTTTCTGTATTTTACTTTTTACTTCCTTTTTTTCATATGATGTGTAATGATGTTATTTGTTTTTAGGGTGACCTTTTAACATTGTCAAGGGTCTACAGATGAAAAATAGCCTTTTTGGCTAATTCTGGCACATTTACAGTTTTGCTTATTAATATGCATGGCCCCTGTAAACAAATAAACTTAAAGTGTATGCTCTTAAATTCGTCCCGTCTGCTGTCTGTGACGTCACTGCTGAAGCTATGACACGCTTGTGATGTCATAGTCAATCAGTGTTGGCAGGATGTCACCTTTTTTGCAGCCACAGAGTTATTAGTCACATGAAATCTAGGTGATTGGCTCAAACCAACGTGTAGCCAGAATTCATGAGCAAAGACGGCAGCATGCAGCTCATACAGAGGCTTGCTCCAGAGTCTGTTTATTAGTGTCTTGATTATCGTTCCGTCTGTGTTTTTAGTTTCTGTGGAGTGGGGGATCGGCTCTCACCGTTCCCTCTCTGAGCTGAGTTTGGTTCTGGTGGGCAGCATCGGCTGTGGGAAGACCATGACAGCGGACACCCTGCTGGGTCAGAGTTCTGCTCCGGGACCCTCGGCCTCGTCCCGTGTGAGTCAGATACGACGAGGACTGTCGGCGGGCTGGCGGCTGAGCATCGTGGAAACCCCTCGCTGGTACTGGTGGGGCAAGGAGGTGGAGGCTGACATCCAGGAGGAGACCCGGCGGTTCCTCAGCTCCAGCGTTCCCGGGCCCTGCGTCTTCCTCATCCTCATTCCCATCGGGGAGTTCACGGAGGTGGAGCGGCGCATCCCGGATCAGCTGGAGCGCATGTTTGGGCCGTCGGTGCTGGCTCACACGCTGGTGCTGCTCACCTGTGGAGAATACCTGATGGGCCGCGGTCTGGAGGAGTACCTCGGGAAGGAGGCGGGGCTGCAGGAGGTGGTGAGGAGGTGTCACGGCCGCTGCCATCTGATCAGTAACCGCAGACCTGACGACAGACAGCAGGTCCTCACTCTGCTACAGAAGGTAAGCCACTGGGACTGGGATACAGCGGTCCGACTGAAAGCTTCCTCTGATTGGGGTCTATTCCAGAGGTGTCCAGTCCTGCTCCTAGAGGAACTCTTTCCAGCAGAATTTAGTTCTAGCCCTAAATAAACACACCTGAACCAGCTAATCAAGGTCTTGTTTGAGCCAAACTCTGCAGGGAAGTTGCCCTCGAGGAGCAGGACTGGACACCACTGGGCTGTGTGTCTCAAAAGCATAATAAGCCTACAGAGATCTTTGACTCCAATGAGCTTCACAATCTACTTGTGCTACAGTGCTCTTGGGAAGTGCAGCTCTGGTCTGTTCTAATGTGGTGTCTAGTGCTGATCTTTAGGACTGACTGACTGACCACACCATTCTTTTACCAGATCTCAGATCAGACCCATTAGTTAATCAATACTGAAACCATCAAAATGTGGTTGCAGATGTGTATCATGTTGTTTAGCAGACCAGCTCATTCTAGTCCAAGTCGTGACCAAATCCAAATAATCCCAAGTCCATGACAAGACCAAGACCATGAACATTTGCTCTCAGACTCTGGCTCGACAAAAATGTGTCATCTGCACTGCATCACAGTGTTTTTTCATGAGACTCCAAGAGCGATGGAGGATTACTGAACACATTTATATAGACATTAGCATGTTTGATGCTGAAATAAAGGACTTTTGAGCTTGCAATTCAGACTGCAGTGGAAGGGATGATTAAGATTGCTTGACAAAGCCCAGTTTTATAGAAATTTATTCGGATTTTGAGAAATGTTTAACCTGTTTCCCGTGTCTCAGGTGGAGCAGATGATCCAGAGGAACGGAGGATTTCACCCGCTCAGGGACGAGGAAACACACGGGAGAGACGTCAGAGAGGAGAAAACCGAGATGAAGCTCAGTGCAACAAGTGACACGATGTGGAACGGAGGCAGCGGAGGAAAACAAACACAAATCAATATGTTTGACAAACACACAGGAGAAACAGGAAGTGATGTAATGACTGAGAGACGCCTGATCAACGGGCTTCAGTCGCAGCAGCGCGAGTGTGAGGAAACACACTCCCGACACACACCGCTGGAGAAAAACCCGAGCTTCAAACTCAACAAAGGTGCTGAAACGAACCGGATGACTGAACAAGCACATGAAAGTCATTCAGATGATCCAGAAGTGTCCAATCCTGTTCCTGGAGGCCAGAGTTTGCTCCAGCTTCAGTTAAACACACCTGAACCAGCTGATCAAGGTCTTTAGGATCACTGGAACCTTCCGGCTCTTGGAGCCAAGCTCTGCAGGAACGTGGCCCTCAAGGAGCAGGACTGGACATGCCTGATCTAATCAAACTAATCATGCAAATACTAACGCTGAGAAGACGTGTTGCTACCAACTGGAAGACAAAAGAATGGTATGCTTGAAATGATTCTCATTTATGAGATGTTATATTTGTGTGTAACTCTAGAGGGAGCTATTCTCAGTCAGATGATGGAGGTGCCAGAGGTCCAGTACAGCCAGAGCTTCATCAACACCAGTAGGTTCATATTATGTTCACTTATAACTAGTTTGTCCCGTCTGCCACGAAAAGATACTCCGTGATCTTCTGGCTCGGGTGTGCATCTGTGGGATTTTTCACCTGTTATATGGTGCAGCAGTTGAAAATTGTGCTCCTGGTCAATGTTTAAGGTTAGGGTTAGGGTTTAACACTAAGACTAACCCTAATCTCTCCTCAACAAGACACATAATTTGAGGAATCATTCACGTCTGGAGCACAAACACTACAGGATGAAACAAACACATGCACACTAGTACACACTAATCCAGGGGTGTCCAAACCTGTTGCTGGAGGGCCACAGTCCTGCAGAGTTTAACTCCGACCCTAACTAAACACCTGAGCCAGCTAGCCAAGGTCTTCAGCATTATAGAAACCCCCAGGCGAGTGTGTTTGAGCTGGGACGATGGCCCTCCAGGAGCAGGATTGGACTGATCCCTGGACTGACACTGATACATTTGCTTATGTTTCTCATTCTAGTCCACCACACTTTTAAGAAGATTTCGGATGACAGTGAAACTCTCTCTGGTGTATCATCATATTCCTCCTCTGATCCTCTGAACGACTCTTCTCTGCCTGAGCTGAGGCTGGTTCTGCTGGGTCGCCATGGTTCTGGGAAGAGTGTGGCCGGGAACATCATTCTGGGTCGTGAGGAGTTTGTCACGGTGGCCTCTCAGCGGTGTGTGATGGCCCGAGCGCTCGTGGAGGACACACGGGTCAGTATAACACAGTTCTCCAACTTTAGTTCTGAAGCTGAGTGACTGTGTGTTTGAAGGGCACATGTGATCGAGCCTCGTTTCTGTCTTCGTCAGGTGTCAGTGGTGGATACTCCGGACTGGTTTCAGTCGGAGAGGTCTCCTGAGGAGGTGAAAGCTCAGATCTCCTCATGTGTGGCCCTGTTGGCCCCGGGCCCTCATGCATTCCTGCTCTGCGTCCCTGTTGACCAACCCGCTTGTTCCGAGCTGCTGGCCCTAAGCGCGCTGGAGGGTGCATTCGGACCTGACGCCGTCCGCCGGCACACGGTCGTCCTCTTCACGCGCTCGGAGCTGCTGCCGGACACAGCGGAGGGTGTGGAGCAGGTGGAGGCGTACATCACCTCCCGACGCCCAGAGATGCTGGAGCTGGTGCAGAGATGCGGCGATCGCTATCACGTCCTGCAGCGTGGGAACACAGCTGGACAGCAGAGCGGCGGCGTGAAGGAGCTGTTGGAGAAGGTGCAGCAGACGGTGAAGGAGAGCGGAGGAGACTTCTACAGCTGCTCGCTCCACCACCAGACTCTCGGGAGAGACCGACAGCGTGACAGAGACAGACAGAGTCCGTCTCACTCTCTGGATGCTCTGAAAGAGGAAGAGGAGGAAGCGACGTCTACGGTGAAGAGTGAGCGTCTGGACTCGGCTGCTCCGGCTCCGTCGCTGCTCCGCTCCGTGTGGGAGACGACGAGCTCGTGTGCGGGTCGTGTGCCCAAGCTGCTGGCCGCGGGAGCTCTGACAGGAGCGGCGCTGGGGGTGTTCCTCGCTGGAGCTGTAGGAGGCGTTGTAGGCGCAGTGCTGGGCTCTGTGGTCAGTGAGGTCGGGAGACGGAGGCTCAATAAACAGAAAACAGAGTAACAGACAGTGTGATCTGCTCTGGAGAATCACTGTGAACTGTAAAATAATTCCGTGGTTGTTGTTTCTTGTATCATATCAGTCTGTACAAACTCAAAATGATATGTGACCCTGGACCACAAAACCAGTCTTGTCAATTCTTCGAAATTTTCACTCACACACACACGCACTCACTCACTCACTCACTCACTCACACACACACACACGCGCTCGCTCGCTCGCACGCACGCACGCACGCACGCACTCACTCTCACACACACGCACGCACGCACTCACTCTCACACACACGCACTCACACGCACTCACTCACTCACACACACGCACGCACTCACACGCACTCACTCACTCACACGCCCTCACACACACACTCACTCACTCACACACACGCACGCACTCACTCACACACACTCTTACTCACACACACACTCTCACACACATTTATTCAGTTTTCGTTGATATACAATCTGAAAGCTGAATAAATAAGCTCTGCACTGATGTATGGTTTGTTAGGATAGGACAATATTTGGTCGAGATACAACTATTTGAAAATCTGGAATCTGAGGGTGCAAAAAAATCTAAATATTGAGAAAATCATCTTTAAAGTTGTTCAAATGAAGTTCTTAGCAATGCATATTACTAATCAAACATTAAGTTTTGATATATTTACGGTAGGAGATTTACAAAATATCTTCATGGAACATGATCTTTACTTAATATCCTAATGATTTTTGGCATAAATTAAAAATCTATAATTGTGACCCATACAATGTATTGTTGGCTATTGCTACAAATATCCCCCAGCGACTTAACACTGCTTTTGTGCTGCAGAGACACATATGTGCTGTACATGCTGATTCTTCAATAAGAGTTTCATAAACACAAGAGCAAATCAGTTTCAACAATGAGTCTGTTCACTGTATTTTCCAATTGTGTAACCATACATACACCAAAAAATTAAATGTTCTGTTCTTGCAAGGAATAAAGGGACACAGTTTGTAATTTATCACTATACATGTTCCAGACTGACTGGGGAATAATTCTAATTCTAATTACGCAGCGCCTGAAAATAGTCCCCAGCACGCTCCCTGTGCAAGCAGCTGGTCACGTTGGTTATGTTGACGGAAGTTAGCCTATTTTCAGGCGCTGCGTAATATCATTGCGCCTGCTGCACCTACGGTACGGCAGCAAAGTTCCTTGATTATTACGCCGGAATGAGAGTATAGTTCCTAGCCATATCAGCCGAGAAAATCACAACTTTTCATTTTCCGTTGGTCTTAGTACACGATGTAACTACAGAAGAGTCCAGTTTTAAATAGGAAAAATATAGAAACTCTTTGGTCATTTTTGAGCGAGATGCTAACGGTCTAATCAGATTCAATGGTCTATGCTAAGCTAAGCTAAAAGTGCTACCGCCAGACCCGGAGATCGGCTGAATGGATTCGGAAACGGTAAAACTCAACTGTTTAACTCTAGAGGAGCTGGAAAATGAGCCTCTTTTCAAAAATAGTGGTGTTCCTTTAAGGTGAGCACTATAAGGTTAGGTTTTAGGTTAGCACTGTTGCCTCCGCAAGAAAGTCCCGGGTTCGAGTCCCGCCTTTCTGTGTCTGCCTGAGTTTCCAATCCAAAGATGTGCAGCAGAGGTGAATGGGGAATGTTAAATCTGACCACAGCTCTAAATGAGTGTTAGTCTGTGATGGACTGGCCATTCGTCCAGGGTGTTTCCACTGCCTGTGGCCCGATAGACCCCACAGAGGACAATGGATGGATTTCTGTGTCCTGATGGAAAGAAGAGGTTCATTTAAAATGACGCCGTTACAGAACTGCTTATCAGTGCCGTAAGATATTTGTAGGAAAAAAATACAATCAGGCAACATCAGTCTTGATCCTGAGGTTCTGACGTCACCACCATCACAGGAACCATTATTATATAAACAAACAAACACCAGTACACCAGAAAAACAATACTGCTACAGCTACTGCATTTAATACATAAAAAAATCGTTGGATGTGCAAAATATTTTCAAGAATTACTGTGGTGACAAACCAACAGGTGAAGCCGAAATCTAGTTTGAAGCCTTCCTGTAGTAAGTTATCTGGGGTCTGAAAGATACTTAACCTTTAGTAATTTATCCATATGACTGCATTGACCATGAGATGAGAACACACCTCGAACTGAATTAAGCTGGATGATGGCACTGTTGTCTTCTGTAGGGCTGTTGCACTGATAATAAACTGAATTGAATCCACAGTAAACTGACTCGAGTTGAATAACAACATTGCTTCAAACCTTGTTCACGGCTGACGCGCTAAAGGATCTCAGTAATCCTCTGAGATCTGAAGTGTGCGAAGCTTTCAATAAAAATACATTTCAAAACATCACGTTGGTCATTTTGGTGTGACGAAATGTTACAAAAACTTTCGGTTGTACTTTATTTTACAGTATGTGTTCTTACAATGTACTTACCTAAGAAAGTAATGGTAATATAATTAACTACATGTGTTAGGGTTAGGGGTAAGTATCTAGTTATCATCACTATAATAAGTACATTGTATGTACATGTGGAACAGGACTGTAAAATAAAGTCACAACAAATGTCTATATTTGACCTTCACATCGGTGGATGTTCTCTCAAATTCATGAGGGGTTCCAATAATGTTGTTGATGTTCACTCATATCAGTTTTATTAAATTCAATTTTGTAAGTGAAATTCATTAGCTCAATTATTTGCATTTGTCTCCAAAACTAACGTTCAGCAGGTTTCACATCAAGTCTCACATGTGTCCAGATTTCACTAACACTGGTGTTTTTACACACATACTGTACACAGTGTTACCCAACCAGTGAGTTGTGTGTGTGTGTGTGAGTGTGTGCACGTGAACGTGAGTGAGTGTGCGTGTGTGGGACCGTGTGTGAGTGAGTGTGTGTGAGAGAGCGAGCGAGAGAGCGAGTGTGTGTGTGTGAGTGAGTGAGTGAGCACACACACACACACACACACTCGGTGTTATTAAGGATGTCATAACTGCAGCGACCATTGCAGGCATGATGAAACCGTGCAGGTGGCCGAGCGCAGTGCCAGCAAAGAGGGTGTGGTACCCACAATGCCCTGCTCCGAGGGCATGGGGGGGGGGGGGTTATCTCCGTGTCTCACACCAGCCGTCTGCCCCCCCCAGAGGCCTCGGTATCAGAGTGCAGAGAGACGGGAAACACTCGCTGCACAGATCCCTGAACTAGGTGTGCTGCGTTTGTGGCGTGTCATTCAACCGTGAATCACAGTGTTATGAAAGTTTCCCTTCCTGCACTGCGGCTCTCAGGTGTGTGTGTGTGTGTGTGTGTGTGCGCGCGCGCGTGTTTGACGGATGAGCTGAAATGGAGAGGATGATTTTCACTTTTTCTTTCTTCCCACCAGAGGACTGTTTCAGGAAGTCGGTTGGCTGGCGATGAGACAGCAGCAACTGTAGGCGCTTCCTGGACACCTGATACGATGAGAGAGACGAGAAGCAGTCAAACCCACAGCTGACCTCTGACCCCATACACTCCCGCTGCAGTGGGAAAAACAGCTCAACCAACATGGCTGAGCAGCATCACAGTTTTTCCATCCACTCGTATTCTCACGGCTCGGTCATGGATAAACTGCATCCGGCTACAGGACGGGCCTTTTTTTAAACAAAATTATTTTCCTGTCCTAACACTCTCTGATGAAAAATCTTGGAAAATCCTAGTCACACAAGGACCAGAGGACATCCCATCTGCTCCGGCCAACTGGCCAAGGGACACAATAAGTGCAGAAGACATGTGGACCCTGGAGAACGAGTCGAGAACAGACACGGCCGCTGACTCTTCATGCAATAAAACAACAGTTTTACAGCATCAATGGGGTCAGTGAGCATTTGACTTGGTTGAAGCAATGTTTACCCCCCAATAACTGATTGCACTAGTAAAACGAAACAGACAATAACATGGCATGTTTTGCATGACATTTCTTATCCTCTGTGGGTCACTTACACACGTAATCCTCATCCATTGCTCTTCATTATGTTGCCCCAGTGCTAAAAGCTTCCTACATTTATTAGGAAGTGAAAACGAGACAAAAATCTGAAACAATCATGTTCAATTTATTCACACCAAAATCAGTAGAACGCAAGCCACATAATTACAGCTTCTTACAGATGGAGCAAACAAAGTTAAGACAGTGATCAGAGTGTGATGTGAGCTGCCATCAGAATATTTCCCATCAGATGCTGCAGGTCTTCAGAGGCCCACGGGACAGTCCTGAGCTGTTCTCCCTTTTACTCCATTTAGCATTTATGCTTTCAAAAGATCAATACATTATTAAATAATCCAGTCAGAATGCTTCAGACAGTCGTAGATGTGAAGTTTGAGGTACCCTTGATCACACCAGGAACCCACAAACTCTATTTATTCCCTGACTGAGCCGCACGTACAACTCCTCGAAATATCAGTGAGAGGAAATTAAATGGAGAAGTTGCAGACATGAAGGATCACGTGACGCGGCTAACTCGACACATGAAACATGGATCCGGAATACAAGCCATGAATTTAACCCGATCCAAAAACGCACAGGAAGTAAATTCACTGACATTCCACGCAAGATTTCTATGAGAGTTTATATGCTGCGTGTCAGTTTGAGGTTGGTTAGAGCTGGTCACCGCTGGTAGCTGCTCGCTGTGACTGCTAGAATCTGTTCCTGAACCTTCTCCATAATCCCGCTGCCGCCATGTTTCGTCTCAACGCCGCAGGGCCGTGGCCCCGTACTCTCCTCACTGTCCGTGTCACCGTAACAACTGGAGGCCGACGACGCCGTCAGCACCGTCATGGAGTCCGTGGAGTCTCTGTTATTACGGGACAGGGAGCTGCTGCTTCCCAAAGCTTCACTTCCATCCTTCTCCCGGTCCTCCACACCCCCCGTTGTGCCTTTACACGCCTGATCGCCCGTCTGGTCCTTCAGCAGCTGCACGAGGAAGTTGATGTACTTCATGGCGAGGCGCAGGATCTCGTTCTTGCTGAGCTTCTTGTCAGGCGGGTGGGTTGGGATGAGTTTGCGGAGCTCAGAGAAAGCACCATTTACGTTCTGTTGTCGCCAGCGTTCGCGGCTGTTAGTGAAGACGCGCCGAGCCATCTTCTGAGGAGGACCTGAAGGAAAACCACACGTGAGATACAGCTGAGCACAGACACATGATTCATCTGGTTTAATCTATGACGATGATGAACCACGGCTTAAGGAGAGCGTGAAAGCTGTAAATAACTCCATGAATGAAATGGTGTACCATCATTGAGCTCCAGTTCGAAGTGTGTGGACGGCCGTCTCTTCATACGAGCGTTCCCAAAGATCCCAAAGCTCCCAGATGGTCCGAGGAAAGAGCTGAGAGAGAAGAGAGAAAACACTGCAACATGAGGAGATGAATGTGGAAGAGAAATCTATAAAAGCAGTCCTGAGAGTCTGATGACTGATTGGACAAACGTGACGGTCGCCATTCTGTCCTCATTACAGCCGTTCAGCTCAGATAGATCATTCTGTCTGCAGCGCTTTAAGACAAAACTGAGACTAACGGAGGTGAAAGATCAAGCTGTAGTTTCAGCAAGTCACTGGTCTACGAGAGAACGTAACATCAGTTTGTTCTTTACTCTGATGCTAAATAAGACTGACTGTTAACCTGTGCGCATCATCCTGTAGTGTCTGTGTTCCAGACATGAATGATTCCTCAAATCACGTGTTGAGGAGGAGAGTGTGCTGATCAGATGCACCATTTTCACTGGTTGCACCAGAAAACCACCAACCCAGAACACCCTAGTGACCACCAGAAGACCCTAGCAACCTCATAGCAACACCCTAGCTTGAGCACAACAGCATCAGGTGCTGATTTATTTCCACCATGAAACGCACAAATGAAGATGCTCCTTCTCGTCCTATGAAGGAATATAACAGTGGAGATAATTGTGGGTCTGATCTCGCCTCACCTGCTGATGAAGGGGTGCGTCTGCAGGAAGGGCGGAGGCAGGAGGGCCGCAGCGGGTCGCAGCTCCGTGGGGCCGTGAAGGAGGCGCGGAGCGGGGTGCAGGGCCGTCAGCATGGAGAGGGGAGGCAGGGGGGGTTTGCTGTGAGCCAGGCTGATGACCGGGATGTTGGGCGGGAGGGACGTGACGGGGGGGCTCGGCCGGGGCTTGGCTCCAGTGGCCTCTGGTTCCGCTGCGCTGGGCCTGCTGTCCGTAGGGCTCTCTGCGTCACGAGCCGCATTAGCCTCGGGCGAACTCATGCGAGCAGGGCTGACGTTCTGGAGGACAGACGGAGATGGTGAGGAGGGCGAGATGGCTGGCTCGTTCTTCTCCATCATGACCCGAGACTGACGAGTTCTCCTGATGTTCTCAGCTTCTTCTCATTGCTCCTCGTGTGGAAGTCTGCAGATCAATCCGCTTCTGTTCGGTTCTGAAACAACAAAACGGTTTGGTTTCAAACAGGCGGGATGGTAATATAAAGTCCCCAATATATGAAGAACAAACTGGTGTGACTTAATTTCAAACAAAAACAGGCCAGGACTCAGTTTAGGGCCTTTCGCACCGCAGGAACCTTTTCATAGTACCAGAACTAATTGTGGAGCTACCCACTTTTCGGCGTGTTCGCACCGCCGGAACTGGGTGCGATTTTAGTACCGGACTGCCTTTTTCGAGAACCAAATTAGCTCCTACTCCGGAGCAGGGTCTAACCAGCACAACTGGTACTAATCGTGACGCAAGTAGATATTGATTGGCCAAACGCGTATGAAAACGCCCTCACCCGCCATGGTGTAAACATACTGTAAACAGTGTGGCAACTTATTTTGCAAGTATGGAGAACCGCGATAGATGGATGGACGCTGAAGTGCAGGCACTTGTAGCAAATGTAGCACTGCCAGTTGTCGTTGGAGATTCTTAGTCTTCCTTTCCGTTCCTTCAATCGCTTTACGTATACGTCGACTTTCCATGTCCATTATTGTGAAACCCGCGAGACACAACATACACACCGCTCCGATTACAGCCTCCTCCATCCTCCTGTTGTTAACGTTGACGACGCTGTCGACCGGCTTACGTCACTTCTTAGTACACACTCTCGGTGCGAATGCAACCCTTTAAATGGTACTGGGAAATAGTATCCGCAAAATCGTCCCAGTACTTTAGTACCGTACATTTAGTTCTGGAACTAAAGCGGTGCGAAAGGGCCTTTTGTGTTTGCCAGCTGGAGCGAGCTTTGTCGGAAAGTTCAGTTTGGCTGTTTTGAACTCCTGAAACAAACTCTAAATAAACGGAGTTCGAAACCGCTTGCGAAACCAGAAAAGTTCACTTCAGTTTGTAAACACCTTTGAACTACCACTGGTCTGTAGCGAGTATGTAATATGTGTCCCTGCAGCACAAAAGCAGTGTTAAGTCGCTGAGGGATATTTGTAGCAATAGCCAACAATACATTGTATGGGTCACAATTATACATTTCTCTTTTATGCCAAAAATCATTAGGATATTAAGTAAAGATCATGTTCCATGAAGATATTTAGTAAATTTCCTACCATAAATATATTAAAACTTAATTTTTGATTAGTAATATGCATTGCTAAGAACTTCATTTGAACAACTTCAAAGATGATTTTCTCAATATTTAGATTTTTTTTGCACCCTCAGATTTCAGATAGTTGTATCTCGACCAAATATTGTCCTATCCTAACAAACCATACATCAATGGAAAGATTATTTATTCAGCTTTCAGATGATGTATAAATCTGAATTTCGAAAAATGGACATTTATGACTGGTTTTGTGCTCCAGGGTCACATATGTAGGTGTGCTCTGGGGATGCTGTAACTTTGCCCTGAGTATATGGGGGCCTTAAGATTCGCGTTCACAATGCAGGTGAATCCAGTGTCACTCCACTTCTGAGCATTTCATCGAGTTCAGTTCACACAGTTCTGTGACTGACAAACACATTCACTGCTTAAACATTCACTGAATCAGAGTGAACAGAAGTTAATGTAGTGGACATGACAGCAAAAAATCTCAAAGAGGTACATATCTACGACGAGTCTTTCTGCATTTGGTACTAATGTTAGTATCTGCCTTTCTGAGATCACCAGGAACAGCTGCTAACAGTGCTTGCTTGTGTTGTATTATGCAAATATCACATATCAGTCGTCCTGCTGTCTAACGATTAGTACTGATGTCAGTCTTTGATTGATCGAGAAGTCTATCAATGAACATCCTCACACAGACACAGAAAGCGATTTAACAGGCTTTCCTTCACGTTTCCCTCTTTTAAATGTCGGCTGTTATTGTTCACATTTGGTTCCTCTTTCTGTCCAGTTTAATGAACTTTATTTTTCATAATGATCTACTCCAGTCCGATCCTTAACACAACATGCACTTGACATTCTGGAAGCTCCATGCGTTTTCACTCACAGGAAACATCACGCTTTTCACAGGTCACGTTTCTTCCAACCGTTCCTCCGACGTTTCTCTCTCTTTCCAAATGTCTGATTCTGTCGTTGAGTCTTTTAAATGTCCACGTCAGTTTACAAGAACTTTCTGATTCTCAAATGAGTTTGTTCTCGTTTCATATCCAACATGTGTCAGTAGTTCTGAATAAATGTATGAAGTTATTCCGAGTGTCAGCATCGCTTATGAAGAATAAGCCGTGAATCAGTGGTGATCAGACAAACAGAGCGTCTGCTGCGGTGCGATATCTCGTCGGTCACTCACCGTGTTTGTGGTCACTTTCTCTGTTGTCTTCGTTCACGCCGTCTGTGAAGCGATCGCACCCTCGCTCTCCTCCACACGTCTCCTCGCTCTTCCTTCCTCTTCCCGAGCGCTGTTCTCCACAAGTTTCTCCAGCATTCAGTGAAGATCAGAGCTCTGGAGAGATGACCTCACTGCGGGAATGACGGCCGACTGGAACATGCGCTGATGTAAAAGTGACGCATGTGTGCCCGTCTCTCTCTCTCCATCAGCCCCCCCCCCCCCCAATAGACATTGGTACTCTAGTTGGATACCAGTTGAGCTGAACTAGTATTGAGAGAGAGAGAGAGAGAGAGAGAGAGAGAGAGAGAGAGAGATTTTCCGCTCTCTGCTGGACAGGAGGATGTACTTGTACAATATGGTGATGTTGATAAGAGTAAAAAAAGTGCCTGCAGGCATGAGATAAGAGCCCCCCCCTCCCCCGTCTCTCTCTCTCTCTCTCTGGTCAGCCTCGGATACTGAAGGTTCTTGGATCTCGACCAAAAGGAAGCACAACTTACATCATGATTGAATGACATTGTAAAAGTTCTCTCACACAGTCAAACTGAAGTATATAAACGAAAGTGAAGCAGCATTTATTCTGTTCTTTTGGAGATTGAGTGGAAACAGTCAGAAAGTGCTATGTTTAAACTCTTCATCAACATCATCTCAGGCCTCACTGCACAGCTCCACAAATACTTTAGTCTCATTTGCTAACCAACACACACTCTCTCGCTCTCACACACGCACACACCTATCTGAGATTAAAATCAGAGTAGCGACATTTCACACAGAAATCATGGTTCATCAGTAAGTTAACACTAACATGTAAATTTACTAGAAAAGCAAGAGATCACATACTCAGTGATGTTACAAGTCATCTTTAAAAAAAAAAAAAGTGAAAAAATAAAACCAAATAAAATAAGAGTGACATGCCAACACACAGCTGGGATTCAAAGCATGTGGTGAAAAGCACAATGATTTATTTGAAGATCTTACTGTGAATGAAACATGAACAAAACCACTGTAGAGCTTCTGTAGAGCCTCACTGCTGCTCTGGAGGTGAAGACAGGTGAGGCTGTACAGAAAGACTGTATATGGACATCGTTTGGGTGCCTTTATGCAAATTAAGCATTTAGAATATTCTGGATTCATCATCATGAACAAATGTATGTGCTCATTACAAAATTAAATTATGACCTATGCTCTCAATGTCAAGTGCTGTGTGTGTGTGTGCGCGCATGTACGTGTGTGTGTGTGTATATGAGTGAGTGTGCACGTGTATATGAGAGAGAGAGAGAGAGAGAGAGAGAGAGAGAGAGAGAGAGAGAGAGAGAGAGAGAGAGAGAGTGTATAGCAGCTGTGTTACGGTCGGTTGACTGCAGTTCGCCATCACGTCTGTGGAGATTTGCCTCAGTGTTAAATTAAGACGATGAGTTTTAACCGCACTGAGAAATGCTTCTCTCCATTTCCAAAAATACATGCGACCGTCTTCAGCGTTCAGTCAGACACACGATGGAGCTTCAAGAGTCAATCTGCCCTCGTTTATTTAAAATGATTTGGATACATTTTTCCTTAAAACTGACGGATTTGATTATTTGGTAACACGTTATTTTAAGGACCAATTATCACTACTAACTAGTTCAGCGGTGGCGAACTCTGGTCCTGGAGAGCTGCAGCCCTGCAGAGTTCAGCTCCAACCCTAAATAAAACTCACCTGCCTGTAGCTTTCTAGTAACCCTTCAGACCTCAATTAGCTTGTTCAGGTGTGTTTGATTAGGGCTGGAGCAAAACTCTGCAGGACTGACGTTCGCCACCCCTGAACTAGTTGCTTATTAGCATGCACATTACTGGCATATTGCCTGTCTATTAGTACTTATAAAGCACATATTAATGCCTTATTCTGCATGACCATATTTTAGATTTCTTAATCCACCCCATTCCTAAACTTAACTACCTTACTAACTAACTATTAATAAACAGCAAATTAGGAGTTTGAGGCGAAAGTTCTAGTTAATAGTTAGAATTCATCCCCAAACTAAAATGTGCCCGATTATGTGTATCATATCATAGAAATCATTTCTACAAAACAAAAGAGATTGAGACGGAGGTCTGTGTTAGTCCAGCACACATCCAGTCACATCAGTGGTGTAATAAACTGATTTAAGATGATGATACACGGGGCAACCTTTTCAGCAATGTTGCTTAGACACTTTCATAGAAATTTGTTGCCCATTCTCAATCTGGGTACTTCAGATCGGTTGTGGGCTCTTTCTCACCTGCTTGCCCGTTGACAGTAACATTGCTCAAAGTTGCCCCATGTATCATCACCTTTACTCTACACGGAACCAGCTCAGTAACTCTCCTCTTATTGGACACTGAACAGCGAAATCTGCAGTGGTGTCAGTAACGCAAAACTTTGGCCTTTTAGTGCTTCATCCACAGACAGGAGTCAGTATCAGACAATGTTCAGTAGATTTCTTTATAGTCTATACAGAAATTCACTGTAACAACCAGTGTGACAACTAGCCCCAGTCCACATGTAAACAGCAGACAGACCTGTGATCATAAACCATTTCACACAATCACAAAAACATGAAGATCGAGTAGATAAATGAATTCAGAAAGAGGTGTCGGTAATCCAGCCATCGTGATGAACCGGCTCCTGAACTCAGAGACTCGTTCAGCTCTCTGGGTGAAAGTCAAACTGATGCTAATTATAGCAGCGAGTGTTTCCTTATGAGGGAAGAAATCCTAGCAATTGTTTCAAACAGAAGTCGCCCATATTGTCTGCCTGTCTAAACACGCAACAAAGCAGCACTAAATGACTGTGTGTGTGTGTGTGTGTGTGAGAGAGAGTGTGTTTCATGAATAATCACTTTCCATCTGTGTAAATGATCTGAACAGCAGACGGAGGGTTATGAAGAGGACAAGAGAGAGAAAATTACAAATCAACACACACACACACACACACCTCATGTGCAATATACAATAGTCTCTTGCTAACTCACACTTGTGTTTGAGACATTTCCTCCATCCATGTAAACACTATTGTGTGTCAGAGATACAGATCAGTGAGGCTTAATTGTTTAGGGCAATAAGTGTGTGAGTGAGTGAGTGAGAGAGGGAGGGAGGGAAAGAGAGTGTGTGTGTGTGTGTGGGGGGGGGGGGGGTTCAGTGAGGGTGGGTATATATATATTACACCCAAACCCTGGGTGGGGAGGGTATTG
>JADLZM010037990.1:201440-218273 GCA_018148995.1 Sinocyclocheilus maitianheensis | reverse complement strand
ATGTTTTTAAAAATGATTTATGCAATAATTTGTTCAGAGACTTGGAATGAGTAAGTGCACTTAATTTCTGAACCTTCCACCGTCCCATCTCATTTTCTTTATCTGTAACCTCTCTCAGGCGCGTGTTGTCCACCCAGCGTGAGACTCTACAGGATGAATAACAACACTCTTCGGGTGTACTGGCGCTCTTCTCCTGGCCTGTACAACTACACAGCAGACCTGTATGGCACCAGATCCAACTACACCTGCAGTACGACACATGGGGCTAATGGATGTGACATCTCCAAGATCCTGTGTGGGGAAGTGTACACCGTCGTGGTCGCTCCCTTAACACAGGAGGGTTTGAAGGTCACATACTTCCCCAGAAAACTCTACTCAGGTACAAGATGATATTGTTTTATCATCCAGAGAAATCATATTTAAATTTTGTATAATGACAAAATATCATTAAAAAAAATGTTTTGGACTAGAGACTACAGGCTTACTGTATATGGGCTGATTTCCATGTTTCATTGTCTTTTCAGTCTCCTGTTCTGGAAACACCGTGGGAATGGGTGTGTATTCTAATTGAAACTCATCTAGAACCCGCTATATATGATATATTAATATAACAATTATATATGAATATTTTTTTTAAATATACACATTTAAAACAATTAAAATGACATGTTCTCCTAAGCATGTTCCTTATGACTCTTTCTGTGTATATCTGCAGTGATCTATCGAGGCAGAAGAAGTGTGGCCTAAAACCTTATTGTAAGTGATTGTACATAAATTATGACTGTTTACATTTAGTGTCATCACGCACAGATGCAGAATCTCATGGGACAGACTTACCCAGGGCATTGGAAACTGGAGGCCTTTGTGTCCACCATAAGATAAAGCGTATCATGTCAACATGTGGACATGTTTATTGCTGTACAGCCTGTGACAATAAAATATGACACTTGTACTCTTGGGACTCCAGATGCGCATCTCAGTCAACTCGTCTTCAGATGTGATAAATGATAAAGTGTCTTGTTACTTGTCTTAAAACATTTAGGAATACAAATAAAGTCTGTCGGAATGTCACCTGAAAAAAAATCGAATTATATTTGAAAGAAAATCCTACATTTATTATACTACATTTAATTGGTGATTTTAAATTTGAGATACACACACACACACACACACACACATGTATGTGTGTGTGTGTGGGGGGGGTATATGTTCCAGTCATGAATTATTCCTCAGATCATGTGTGCTGTTATTGTGCTGCTGCTTTACTGAGTGATCAGACGCACCATTTTCAACAGACTAGTTATACTAGCAATGCCCTAGAAACCACTTGGAATACCTCAGTAACCCCATAGCAACACCCCGGTAACCAGCCACAACCCCCAAGCACTGGTGAGATCAACACGAACAAAACAACTCACTTTTGCTTAAAAAAACCCCCAAAGAAATCTAGTTAACGTTATTCTTACAAAACATGAGTTGGAGAACAGTGTTTGAGTTCAAGTATCTAATCCTGCATTTGATAACTGTTAACTGTCAGTTTGGCAGGTTTTCACTCATTAAACCAACATGAAGTAATTCATTACAATGAAGGAAAAAACCACAACTGAGCACATGAATCTGCTCTCATGTCACAGTTCATGTACTCCAGCGAGAGCCGATCGCACACATCATGCGGTTGGATAAGATGCAGAAAGCACTTCGCTGCTCACACCTGCATGTGTGATTAAATATATCTGTCACGCGCGGCTGCTCTAGCGTGAGACACAGCGAGAATCAGACTTTACTGAACGGCCGATCCTCCACAGATTCAGCAGAGCTCACGACAGCATCTGAACACAATCATCACAGAGATCAGTCAGCGCCCACTGAACAAGGGCGACGCTCACAGATAGAGATGTGTCTGCGCCGCTGAGCGTCGAGTACCCAGGATGCACCTGGAGCAGCAGAGGGAGGATGTCAGGGACAGCTGTTTCCTGTCCACACTTCCTGTTGGAGCACTGGAGGGCGGGAAGCTTGATGTCGAGAGCGTCGGCCGTTTTCCAAACAGGATCTATGTGCCGCGGTCACAGGTGTGAGCGCACGAACGCTCATTATTCATAACTCATTTCTTAATGCGCCGCCGGGCTTCCGATTGGCAGAGCATGGCCAAACTCACTTCAGCTTCGCTCCAAAGGACAACAAGAGTTCAGAACTTCAACATGCTCAGATAAAGACATTAAAGTGAATGATTTAAAGTGCTCAAATCACGAGGAATCAGATTGTTCTTGATCGCCCGAGATCATGGATTCATTAAACACACTGCAAATGTCAGATATAAAATGTATTTCTCAGTTCATAAAGAGCATTTCTTGACACTGATCAGTAAATATGACTTCTGCATGCATGCATATAAACAAGGCTTGTTTGTGACACAGCAGTCAGTATAAAGCCAAGACGACTGACAGTTGTACGCGAGTGAACATTACAGATCTACTGATTAATTTATGCTCTTCAATATTTGACTGAATGTTTGCTCTAGTTTTAGTCACGTTTTATTCTCTTCGTGATATTGACAGACATCAGTCTTGACCCTTCAGGAAGAACACACTCCGTTTCCTCTATAAACCCAGCATTACTCTCGTGTGACGCAATAGAAACAAAACGTCCTGCTGGAGTTTAGGAGAGACCTGCTCTTCCAGTTACTCCAGTTCAGCAACAGCAGACGGGTGATTATGAGAGAACAGCGTCTCTCACTCACACACACACACACTCACCCACACACACACACACACTCTCATACTCCCACACTCAGACACACTCTCACTCACACACACTCTCACTCACACGCACACACACACTCTCATACTCCCACACTCAGACACACTCTCACTCACACACACTCTCACTCACACGCACACACACACTCTCATACTCCCACACTCAGACACACTCTCACTCACACACACTCTCACTCACACGCACACACACACTCTCATACTCCCACACTCACACACACACACACTCACTCACTCTCTCTCGCTCTCTCACACACACACACACCCTCACTCACTCTCTCTCGCTCTCTCACACACACACACACCCTCACTCACTCTCTCTCGCTCTCTCACACACACACACACGCTCATACTCCCACACTCTGACACACTCTCCCTCGCACACACACACACACTCACCCACACACACACACGCACTCTCATACTCCCACGCGCAAACACTCTCTCACTCACACACACACAGTGATTTTACCGCAGTTAGGAGGGTTTCAAGCATTCCGTTTCATGTCTAAAACGTCCATTAACTGTGGTCAATTACTGTAGCACCACCAAATTATTATTAGCATAATCAAAGCACAAGCAAAAACCCCTTATTATTGTTACTGTAATGTATCTTGATGTTTTAATTTCTTGATGAAGATTATCAAATGATTAATCATTGTTACAGTGTGTGCAAAACACACACACACACTCACGCTCACACACACACACCCTTCTATGGAGTCCCTAAATCAGGTGTTTCCCAACCTTTTTTCTGCCTCTGCACAGTTTTGATAAATAAATAAAAATCCCATGGCACACCTCTAAGCACTGAAATATAGCACACAAAAACAAAAAACAAAGACAGGAGCGAACAAAAGCATTGAAATACAATTTTCACTTATCACCATTAAACCCTAATCTAAATAATCAGAAACACCACAGATCATGAGACATAAGACAGAAACATCACAACAATCACTGCTTCTACACTCTTCATATTACACCAAACAAGCCACATGATGATCGGATTCTGACCCATGAACCGGCGAAGAGCAAAGGAACAAACGAGTAACAGCCGAATCAGCAGAGGAAAACTAAACCAGCCTTGGGACCAAAACCACACCAGAACCTGCAGCGTCTGCCTTGGGGGGGAAAAGAGAGACAACCAATAAAGCGAATGAATGAAAAGCTTCTCTTCCATGAAATTCAGAGTCAATTATCATCACATTTACAGCAGAACGTCTGCATATGCATTAATCTGCATATATCATTTGACTGAATCATTAATCAGATGACAGAGGATCTGCTTAAGAAAACACTGACAATAGAGGACTATAAATACAATTTAATATTTCATTCCAGCACAGAAAACCTCTGAACACAAACACAGCCAGTGCAAACACAAATCAGAGAGACGACGTGACCAAAGAAAATACACAAACCATGAAGAAATAGGTTGTCACAAAACAAGAGGAAGAATGTGTAAATTAAATAAGTGAACAGTCAATAGTGAAATACAGCACTGAACGGTCCACAATAACTAACCCTGAGAATGACTCGTTATTAGACTCCACAGACTCTCGGCTCATTCAGAGACCTTCATCTCAGCAAACAGAGTCTCAGCGGACGTGAGGAGGTTATGAATGTCCTACCAGCTGCTGCACTTCAGCTTCAGGACGTCGCCGCATTTCAGACACTTGGAGTTCGTGTTTGCGTCCTTCTTCGGGATGTTCCAGCACTGCTGGCATCGCACACGATATTTCTTATACCTGCAAACACCAAGAGTGCACGATAACTAAATCAGGCCTTATTAGAGGAATACTTACTACACCATTTAAAAATAAAAAGTAACTTAAAAATGTGCTTTAGAATAAACATGAGGAGTGTTGGCCAGTACCTGATCCCACAGGCGTTACAGAGCGGCGTCCCGTCTTCAGCGTCTCTCCAGAGAGGAGTCTTCCTCGTGCAGCACGACGCACAGATCTTACTCCCTGAGGAACACACATTTCAGAACAAGGACTGCTTTCATTATAACCAATGTGAGGAACTGAAGACAACGTGGACTAAGAAACACTAAAGGGATAGTCATTTCTTCTGAGGGAACGCTTGCTTAGGGCCCCTAAAACTCTAAACACGCCTCTGGGGACAGTTCACTCAAAAATAAAAAAAATATCTCATCATTTACTCACCCTCAAGCGTGAGTAACCCACAACTCTAGGAGTTTCTTTCTTTTGTTAAACATTAAAGAAGATATTTTGATAGCCAAAGGTTTGACGGCACCCATTGACTTCTATAGTATGAAGGAAAAAAAATAAAAAAAAGGTCACTGGCTACGGTCAACTACTTGGTTACCAACATTCTGCAAATTATCTTTTTTTTTCTGTCCAACAGAAGAAAGAAACTCATGTCTGTTTAGATATTGGGTCGTGAATTACAGAAAACTAAATTGTAAATGTTTACATAATCAAAACTGTGTCCCAAGAACATGGCGGCATAAATGCCATTCATGAGTGAGTTGACTACAACATCTATAAATAAAGGGTTTAGGATTCTATCATAAATGCAAAGTGGGGGATTTTTGCTTTTATGTCAAAATCAAATCTACATCCCTGAGAATCATTCATCTCTGGAGCACAAACACTGTGCTTACACTCAACTTTAACACTTAGAGAGCAGAGTGAGCACCAGTGCCAGTGATGAGGGAGTTCACCAGCACTAACTAGTGTGTGTGTGAGTGTGAGAGTGAGAGTGAGAGTGAGAGAGAGAGAGTGAGAGTGAGCGTGTGTGTGAGTGAGTGAGTGTGCGTGTGAGATTGAGTGTCTGCGTGTCAGTGTGTGTGTGCGCGTGTGTGAGAGAGAGTGATGAGCGCCCTCTGGTGCTTGTGTCCAGTACTGACGGGACAGACCGCAGGAGTCGCTCTCCTCCTCGGAGCTGATGGTCCTCTGAGTCCGGCACCGGCTGCTCCTGCTTCTCCTCAAGCGCCGGATCTCCTCACTGAGCAGAGGAGGACACAACATCAATCTGACTTTGCAGAAATACACCACACTCTTTCCCTCTGAGGTTCTGGAGATGAGCAGCTCCACCTGTAGTTGGAGGTGATGATCAGTCTGCTCTGATCCGCGTCCAGCTGCGGGTACATGCTGAAGGTCACGCCCTGCACCCCGGGGTCCTGCGGGTCGGGGCTGCGGCCGGGACGAGGCTGCTTCCTCTGCGTCCGTCTGCCGGCGTCCCACGAACACGTCTGCCGACCCTGGAGCTCCTTATGCACACTCTCTATGAGATTATTGTTGAGGTCGGCCAGCTGTGAGGAACGCTGTGTGTTTTCAGAGGCGTTCAGAGGGAGCCACTCACTCTCAGCGTCTCGCTCAGACACCAGACAGGAAGTGAAGTCAAGAGGACAGTCATTTCCTGTGGATGGGACAACAGATTCGTCCCGATCAGAACGGCCCTCGATGTGCAGCACAGACGGTTTTTCTGTCTTCTCACTGGCGCTGATGTGATCCGCTGTGTGTGTCTTTATGAGCTCAACGAGATCATCGAGATCTTTGATTTCCTCCTCATCTGTGAGCTCGATGACGGAGAAACATGCATCAGCCGGGGCGCTGCAGTTAACAGTGGGACTCTCGGGCTCAAACGGAGGTCTGGATGTCACCACGGTCTCCGTGACGTCTGATGGGTCGAGATCGACCGGACCTCGGTCCTCACAGCCGGACTGCAGCAGCTGCTCGCACTGCTGGTTGATCAGACGCATCACCTCCCATGCGCTGCTGCTGTGCTCAGACTCGTGCATTACAGAGAAAGAGCCGCTGAACTCCGAGTCTTCACGGCCGGAGAGGACGAGTGACCCGGCGTCTTGATTCTCAACATGCGATGGTCCAGAACTCCAACTCTCGTCGTCCATTGGCGGAGCGAGTTTTGTGGCCTCCTGAAGCAAGAGGAGGATGGTGGACTGGGTCACATGCTGGTGCTGCACATCTTCTGGAGAACACGCATGAGAGCTCATGTTCCCTCATCGGTTTACTGAAACAGAGAGGAACATAAACGGAGACACTCTGAAGCCATTCAAATACAACAGATTTAAACACCCAGGTGTTCACACAACCTGTCAGAAGTTTGGGGTCAGTAAGATGCTTTAGGCCTGGTTTCACAGACAGGGCTTAGACTAAGCCAGTATTAGGCCATAGCTCAATTAATACATTTAAGTAATTTTTATAAACATGCCTTAGAAAAAACATTCCTGCTGTGCATCTTGAGACAAAACAAGGGCTCTGACATATTTTAAGGTCAATCAGTGCAAGTTTCTTTCAGTTGAAACAGCTCCGATTTACATTTTAATCTGGGACTAGGCTTAAGCCTCGTCTGTGAAACCGGGGGTTAATGTTTCTGAAAGAAGTCTCTTCTGCTCACCACAGCTGCATTTACTTGATCAAAAATACAGTACAAACAGTGAAATATTATTAGAATTTAAAACAGCTGTTTTCTATGTGAATCTCTGTTAAACTGTAATGTATTTCTGTGATGCGCAGCTGTATTTTCAGCATCATTCCTCCAGTCTTCAGTGTCACATGATCTTCAGAAATCAGTATAATATGCTGATCTGCTGCTCGAGAAACATTTCTGATTATTATCAGTGTTGAACACAGTCGTGCTGCACGATATTTTTGTGGAAACTGAGATACATTTTATTTTTCAGGATTCACAGATGAACAGAAAGTTCAAAAGAACAGCATTTATTTGAAATAGAAATCTTTGGTAACATTATAAATGTCTTTACCGTCGAAAAATGTAATGCGTCCTTGCTGAATAAAACTAGTCGTTTCTTAAAAACATAAATGTTTACTGACTCCAGTCTTTTACGCAGTTATACACAGTATCTGCACTTTTCCAGAGTGATGTATTCGAGAGTTACACATCTGTTCACTGCAGTAAAGATCACTGTGAAAACTGAAGACGCATCTCATTATCATAAAGACCAAACACAATAGCATGAAGAGGACAGACAGAATTATTATTAATGTGTTTGGGATATGACAACACAAATCTTGTAGTGGCAGTCCTGAATAACGTTTACCTCAGAACTGACGGAAATAAGCTGACAGAAAGAAAATAAAGTTGAAAGTGATACATCTACTTGGCAGTAGCTCATAGCTGAAGAATATTTCAAACTCATGCACGTCATAATAACTCACAATGTAACAGATCGACGAGCTTCCTCTCAGCAGTCGCTACAAAGTAACGGTCAATCTCCCGCGCGCGGCACGCGCTCCACGGCATCAGCACACCCCAGAGTTTGTGTTTGAGTTTGAGTTTGAGTTTGAGTGATCATGAACAGATGTAAATAAACTCACCGCCGAGATCCTTTCACATGTGAAGCGCCTGTCACGTGACGTGATGAGCAGGTGTTCCGGAGCTCACCTGAAGCTCAGATTCTCCAAAACTAAACGAGTGAAGTGGATAATAGGCTCATTTATTGTAAAGAATTAATGCTCAACTCCAAACACATGGATTATGACACGTGACTGTTTATTTTAGACATCAGAATCAAACATGACATTTTTAATACTGTACACACCTTCAACAGATTTGTGGTTTCTACATATTTCTGAATAACTGGAGTAGAAACAGGAGAAATGTGTGTGTGTTAGTAATGGATGAGCTGCAGTGACTGTGTCTCACTGTAAAACACAGGAATGCCTGGAGAGCCTACATCTGCTGGATCAGGGACTGATGGAAGAACAGAGCCATCATACATCAGAGCAGATGTGTAGCGTTATCTTTCTGCCGTGTCCATAACTCTCAACACCTGAACATTAATAAAAGCCTGAAATTATTTGAGAAGTGGAATGTTTCTGTCCAGCTCGTACTTCACCACAAAAGCAACAAAGCAATAATAAGTGTATGAAGAAAACCAAGCCTGTTTATGCATCACAGCAGTATTCGTTGCACATTCTTTCATTTTGGCTTCCATCAGTAACATATTGTATTACAGTAATGTTTGCTGCAGTACAGCAAGTCATCGAGGAGGAGGATAATGTGAATTATAAAACTATGAACGAAACAACATCTGCATTACAGTCATGGGAAACAATAAGCAAATGTGCCTAACTGTCATAAAAACAATGATGCAGAAAATCTTTTTATTCATACAAAGAAAAGAAACGGAGAGAAAGAGTTCTCGGATTTTGATGTTTTCAGGACATTTAAAGGGATAGTTCACCCAAAAATGAAAGTTCTGTCATTAATCACTCGCCCTCATCGTTAAAACAGTCCATGTGACGTCAGTGGCTCAACCGTAATGTGATGAAGCTACGAGAATACTTCTGTGCACAAAGAAAATAAATATAATGACTTTATTCACTGATTTCTTCTCGTGTGTCAGTCATGACAGTACCGTGACACATGCGTGTGATGCGGCTGACGCAGGAGCCGGTGTTCTGATGTAGAACACGCATGTGCTGCGGCTTGTTTATGAGCAGAGGAAAGCACACGCATGCGTCGTGATACTCTCGTGAACGCACGGCGCAGACTGACACGCAAGAGAAGAAATCAGTGAATTTTAAGTATTCTCGTAGCTTCATCACATTACGGTTGAGCCACTGACGTCACATGGACTGTTTTAACGATGAGGGCGAGTGATTAATGACAGAACTTTCATTTTTGGGTGAACTATCCCTTTAAACCAAAACTACACTCTCTCTAATGTTGTGGTTATGTGAAGGATAATGAAGCGGCACGCCGGAGTCCTTCTTGAGGAAATACCTGAGGACCGAATTCAGCTCAAGAGTTCAGTGCTCTTCAGCTCATAACCCGCTCACTGAGAGCCGCGCGGAGGAAGAGGCTGGGTTAGTGTCGTATCCCACAGTGCTTTGCGATCTGGAACACGGCTCAGTGCGGTTTGGGCACGTGGCCGTCCACGTAGAAGTTCCTGGTGACCTTGGGCAGCGTCAGCTCCATGCCGTCCAGCTCCGGCGTCAGGACGATCTGGCAGCCCAGACGAGAGTTCTCCTGCAGCATCGGAGCCATGTCCAGCATATCGTCCTCCCTGCAGACACACACACACACACGTCAAACGACTCGAGATGAGCACCACGATGAGCGGAGCTCTCCTCACCGTTCCTCAGGCTCTGGAAGTTTCTCATAGTGTTCGCTGCTGACGTACACGTGACAGGTGGAGCAGGCCAGAGACGCTTCACAGGCGCCTGAGAACAGAGACGAGCTGATGAAGACGAGCCTCAAACACACAGAGATGAAGAGGCGCTGGACTCACCCTCCAGTTCAATGCCGTGCTTGTGCGCCAGGTGAAGAGCGTTATCTCCGACCCTCGCCTTGACGGGAATCCTCTGTCCGGAGCGGTCGATGAACACCACATTAACCCTGGAGTAAAGCAGCAGATCAACCCGGCCCATTTGGGGCTTTTATTTTAAAGTGCCATGTCCATCTACATGCATATTTGTCATCCTTTCAAGATCATATTTTTTACTTTATCTAATGATACACAAGTATAAATAAATTAACTAAAACATAAGCTTAAGCTAACATTGAACAATACAATTTTTAGACACAATATTATGAATATCGACTGTTTTTGCTGCAAAGTAGTTCCAAACAGAGTCACAACAGAACATCTGCGGTGTTTCGTGACCTCGAGTTAATGATTCAGTGACTCATTCATAAAGATAGTCACTTGCTTTGTTCCTGAATGATTTTAAATTAATGAATGAATCATACATGAATAAACTTTTCCCAACACTTTGTCTATGTTCAATATATGTTGTATTTAAAGCATTAATCTTAAAGTCTGTGTGAATACATCTAAATGCCATTTCTGCAATGCAAAGATGGGTTTTGTCTGACTTTAATGATCAGTTACAGAAAGCATAGATTGTTCTGATGCATGAACTCACACTCGCTGCTCCTCCTCCGGTGAGCTGCTGTCTGCACTCTGACACACACCTGACAGACACAAACACAGGACCACAGTTACACACACTCTCATAATAACCCATCAGAATGAGTGTGTGTGTGTGTCAGAGAGAGAGAAAGTGTGTGTGTGTGTGTCAGAGAGAGTGTGTGTGTGAATGTGTGTGTGTGTTTGTGAAGGACGCACGGATGCTGGTCCGCAGGCGTCTGTTAGGAGCTGAAAACCCGTCGACCGCGGCTCCCGTACACACGTTCAGTCGGTAGAGCGGACAAACGCTGCAGTCCGGAGAAACTCGGACGAACCGCTGAGTGAAGCTCACAGCCGCCCGGACCGCCGTGGACGCCGCCATGACACTGTTTTGATCACGTGACCTACGCCGGCCAATAGCAGCCGAGACGTGATGACGACACTACAGAAGCGTTTTATTGTTACTCAATGGAAATTGTTTCATAAGTATTTAATATCTATATCATTTTTAAAAGTCACGATGTTATTTGGATGTTAATAATCACACAAATAAACATTTAAATCACTGTTTTCCAGTAAAAGACAATGAAATCGTATACACTTGTAACGACACTGCATCAAGATTTCTTGATATTCACCTAAGTGAATATAGTTACCTAAGTAACTGCAAACGCATTTTTAGTTCTCACGCACTGTTCTTTTCTCCTCTAACAATGTACTTATCTAGTTTATAATTTTACAAATGCACTATATCTCATGAGGTTTATAATAGCTAATGATGTTGTTTCACATGATAAGGCTTTGGATAAAAGCATCTGCTAAAATAATAAATCTAAATGTAATAATATTATTTGACTTTGAAATCATTTGCAGATATTGGAAATGCAATAAACGCTGCTACTCCTGTTTAGAAGCTGTTGTGGGAAAAATGTTTTTTCGGGAACATTTTGGCACCTAGTGGAATCTTAGACTATAAGTTGCAGATAGCTGGAGCAAACTGATCCTGAAACCCCCAAAATAACCCCAGAGCTTAAGGGGCTAATGTATTTATTTTATTTTTACTATGTTTTTTTTCACATTGCCAGTAACACAATAGCTACTGTTCGCAACACAGATGTCCAGGTAGAGTGTGTGACTCCCAGCATCCTCCGCCAGAGGGCGCCACACACCACTCAGAAGCAGCAGTGACACACACACACACACACCCCGCTCAGAAGCAGCAGCAGCGACACACACACACCGCGCAGAAGCAGCAGCAGCGACACACACACACCGCGCAGAAGCAGCAGCAGCGACACACACACACCGCGCAGAAGCAGCAGCAGCGACACACACACACCGCGCAGAAGCAGCAGCAGCGACACACACACACCGCGCAGAAGCAGCAGCAGCGACACACACACACCGCGCAGAAGCAGCAGCAGCGACACACACACACCGCGCAGAAGCAGCAGCAGCGACACACACACACCGCGCAGAAGCAGCAGCAGCGACACACACACACCGCGCAGAAGCAGCAGCAGCGACACACACACACCGCGCAGAAGCAGCAGCAGCGACACACACACACCGCGCAGAAGCAGCAGCAGCGACACACACACACCGCGCAGAAGCAGCAGCAGCGACACACACACACCGCGCAGAAGCAGCAGCAGCGACACACACACACCGCGCAGAAGCAGCAGCAGCGACACACACACACCGCGCAGAAGCAGCAGCAGCGACACACACACACCGCGCAGAAGCAGCAGCAGCGACACACACACACCGCGCAGAAGCAGCAGCAGCGACACACACACACCGCGCAGAAGCAGCAGCAGCGACACACACACACCGCGCAGAAGCAGCAGCAGCGACACACACACACCGCGCAGAAGCAGCAGCAGCGACACACACACACCGCGCAGAAGCAGCAGCAGCGACACACACACACCGCGCAGAAGCAGCAGCAGCGACACACACACACCGCGCAGAAGCAGCAGCAGCGACACACACACACCGCGCAGAAGCAGCAGCAGCGACACACACACACCGCGCAGAAGCAGCAGCAGCGACACACACACACCGCGCAGAAGCAGCAGCAGCGACACACACACACCGCGCAGAAGCAGCAGCAGCGACACACACACACCGCGCAGAAGCAGCAGCAGCGACACACACACACCGCGCAGAAGCAGCAGCAGCGACACACACACACCGCGCAGAAGCAGCAGCAGCGACACACACACCACGCAGAAGCAGCAGCAGCAACAAGCTCAGAGTCAGACTAAGCCAGTAACACGGGGGAGAGTGAAACAGGTTTAGGAAGGGTTTAGTAACGTATTGTTGAACTGTTCCCCATGTTGCTACATTTATGAGCCGTCACTATTGTTTGAAGATAGCATCTGCTGATGAATAAATGTAAATGTGTGTAATAAACACATGCTGACTCTCACACATTTGGCTGATTTAGTTTTTGGTTTGGTTCTACAGAATCGCTGCAGCTCTCGCTGTGACGCCTGAACGACTGTTGGAGTCGTTTTAAAGTAAATGTGCAAAACCAAGTGTAAGTTCAGGCGTCTGTCACTGCACACATTCACAAACATCACAGTGAATTCTGACTGATCCCAGCAGTGCTTCACGCTTTACACAGGAAAACCCCAAAGACATTCCAGACCTGTCCGGACAGATCCACCTTCAGCTGATCCACTGCTGTGAAACCACTATATAAAGAATCTCAAGACTCTAAACTAGTTCATCAACCGGCATGTGTGTGTGTGTGTGTGTGAGAGAGAGAGAGAGAGTGAGTGAGTGAGTGTGTGTGTGTGACTGAGAGACACTGACTGAGAGAGACTGAGAGACACTGACTGAGAGACACTGACTGAGAGAGACTGAGAGACACTGACTGAGAGACACTGACTGAGAGAGACTGAGAGACACTGACTGAGAGACACTGACTGAGAGAGACTGAGAGACACTGACTGAGAGACACTGACTGAGAGAGACTGAGAGACACTGACTGAGAGAGTGTGTGTGTGTGTGTGAGTGTGAGAGAGAGGGAGAGAGAGTGAGTGTGTGTGTGTGAGTGTGTGTGTGTATGTGAGAAAGAGAGAGAGAGTGAGTGTGTGTGTGTGTGTGTGTGAGTGTGAGAGAGAGGGAGAGAGAGTGAGTGTGTGTGTGTGAGTGTGTGTGTGTGTGAGAGAGAGAGGGAGAGAGAGAGTTTCTGTGGTTCCTCTGGGAATAATTCATTCAGGAAAGTCAGTCAGTGCTGATTCTTTGGCATTCTTGAGGTTCTGGCATTGTATGTAGATATACGACTGTTTGTGAGGTTGTGTTGTGCTTATCAAACTGAAGCTGTCACAGGACTGCTGACCTTTGACCCCTGATAATAACTCCTACCAAAAATGTCAAACACCATGAAACCAGAGAACAAAACAAAACACAGAGCAGCAGCGAGTCTGTTGATATGTGTGTGTGTGTGTGTGTGTGTGTGTGAGAGTGTGAGTGTGTGTGTGTGTGTGTGTGTGTGTGTGAGTGTGTGTGTGTGTGTGTGTGTGTGTGTGTGTGTGTGTGTGTGTGTGTGTGTGTGTGTGACCCTACAGCCAGTAATTCATGCCCATTAATGTCCTTTGTGAAGTTCATACTAAATGGGATTGTGTTTATATATTGTATATATTAATGTGTTCTTGTGTAGGATGGAGGTGATGATGACACACACACACACAGCAGGACACTGAAGCACAAATACAGAGAGGACTGCGCACCAGACGTCTGTGAGCTGCATTAACGCGACGGTCTGAAACTCAAGCTCTGGAGGTCCATCTGCAGGGGCCCCTGAGAGGCTCCTGAGGGCCGCGGCTCTGCTGGACACACTGATGAATGACACCAGGCTGATGAAAGCCATCTACACACACAAAATCCTCTGTTTCTCATTGACTTTTATTTCTTATTGACTTTTATTATACACATGGGACACACAAGCGGCGCATTTGGTATTTTGGATGCTTTCATATTTACAGCAGCTTTAGAGAGAAGCGTCTGAACACACAACTAAACCAGCATGAAGCTCTGGAGCAGCTTCACACGTTTGACCTGCTCGGGTTTATTCCTCACAGATGATATTCCCATCAGGAACAGAGACGTGTCACAGGCCAGAAATAAAGGCATTCTGTTAAAGCACAGCTGAGTGAGAAATCATCACAAACAGAGACGATGAGATGAACACAGATCTTCAAGTCAGCGGATGTTAAACTCACTCCACATGCGGCGCTCTGCCTGTAGTTTTTAGACTTCTGCTGCCATTCCGGCTGTAACAGGGCTCACAGATTAACTGGTTAGAATGGGTTAGTTAACCTCTCCTGGAAGTTGCTGTAACTGTAATAAAATAATCATAATCAACATATAAATCACAAATATTGCATCATATTCAATAGATTGTCTAAAGTCTGAGTAAAATACTCATAGTCAGACTACAGTTACTTTTTATTGATAACATGATTTCATATTATTCACACAATAGCAATAAATTATTCAGAATTTATTGATTTTCCCTAAATCTTGTCTTTCATCTTTTAATTTTGCTTTCTGAATTAGCCCACCGCCTCCATTCACTCAGAGATCAGGCTCTAGGCCGGAGGATATAAGTACACAGCATTTAAGCACTGGATTCACAGAAATCATTTACATTTTAAGAAATATTCTCTCGACATTTCAGCATTGCATCAACTACTGATGAACACATTAATGTGTGTGTGTGTGTGTGTGAGTGTGTGTGTGAGAGAGAGTGAGAGAGAGAGAGAGAGAGTCTGTGTGTGTGTCAGAGAGAGAGTGTGTGTGTGTGAGTGTGTGTGTGAGAGAGAGAGCGAGAGTCTTACAGTTTTTCACATTTGCTAAGACACTAAACTCCATTCTCTGAACCAAATTCTCAATAGCCTAAACCAATTTGTCAAATAATTTAAATCATTCTTTCTGCAAAACCCTGTTATTCCTATGTATGTCTGCACTATGTTTGTACTTTCTTCTGCACTGGAAGCTCCTGTCGTCAAGTCAAAATCCTTGTGTGTGTAAACATACTTGGTAATAAAGCTCTTCTGATTCTGATTCTGATCAAGTTCAGGCAGTTTAGACTGTTTGCAGTTCTCATGCACTCTTTTTGAAAAACTCAACTGCAACACATATGTCATCATTTAACACACAATAATTCAAAACCGTTCACACTTGTTTCTAAATATGTGATTGTACAAAATATAAGCCAGTTCAAAGTGCATCCATCAGTCTGAGAGGTACAGAAGAGTGGAGGAAGAGGAGGGTGAGGAAGAGCAAGACCAAGAACAGTCATTTCAGATGAAATCAGAGCTACTGTGTGTGATCGACCGTGTTCTTGTGTGTGGAATGACAGAGAGGCAGCGCAAAGAGTTCAACCTGATCTGAGCAGATTCTCTGGCCACCAGAATCAGCTGGAAAGTTCAAAAGAACAGCAAAAGAAGAGTGGAAGAGAATCTTGTGTAGAATTGCAAGGCTACCATGTTAGGGTGGAAGAACTGGCCTGTGGTGACAGAAACCTGCTGTCTCGTCAAACCTGGATCCGTCACACCAGAGGGGTTTTCCCCGTTGCCTGCCTGCGATGTAGATGAAGTCCTCTGATTCATATGTATGTATGCATGTGAATATACTGTATATATATATATTGTGTGTGTTTCCTTTTTGAGAGTATTTGTTTTTTTGGTAAGTTCTCTAAGATATATATATATATATATTCACCAATCTTAGGTGTGATTTCCTTTGTGTGTGTGTGTGTGTGTCTCGCCCATACAGTGTGAGGGTAAAATGGCGTCAGATCGTGACCTCATTCAACCTGAGACACTTCTGTACCTTCCTGGAACAAAATCACACAGAGCGAATGATTTCCCTCCCATAATGCAGCGTTATTGTGGTGTGTGTGTGTGTGTGTGTGTGTGTGTGTGTGTGTGTGCTGTGGTTGTGCATCATCTGTGACGTTGATGAAAGACCCTGTTATTGTTTAATCTGATGGCATCAAGCAACAACGGCCCTGCAAGCAATCAAGCAACGTGTGGCTAATATGACACACACACACACACTCTCTCTCTTTCTCTCTTACACACACACACACACTCACTTTCTCTCTCACACACACACGCACTCACTCAAACACACACACACACACACTCACTCTCACACACACACACACAC
>JADLZM010037990.1:186429-199092 GCA_018148995.1 Sinocyclocheilus maitianheensis | reverse complement strand
CACACGCACTCACACACACACACACACTCTCTCTCTCTCTCTCTCTCACACACGCACTCACTCACACACACACACACTCTCTTTCTCTCTCACACACACACGCACTCACTCAAACACACACACACACACACACACACTCTCTCTTTCTCTCTCACACACGCACTCACTCAAACACACACACACTCTCTCTCACACACACACACACACACGTGTGACTATATCAGTGAACAGTGAGTCTATATCTCATAGACTTCTATTGTTTTCCTATCAGGTTAATTATGTTTTCTATGTCTGTAATCAAGTGTTCACAAAAACCTGTGCCGTATTTAAAGAGAAATATGATTCAGCTGATTTATAAGGTCTAGCTCACTAGTCGTGTTCAACAGGTTTCACTATTAGTCTGGACATTTTTGTCCTGTGATGTTTGTTCTGAATAAGACTCTTTGGACCATAAATGTGAGAATAACAAGAATTTGTTCAAATCTGTGCTAATTCTGTCACTTCAACCTTTTAATTTTTCTGTCAGACTGAAACAAAATACGTGTAAAAGTTTCTTATTGTATAAGGCTCATGAATATGTAATAGAGTGGTTTATGATTGGTTGTTAGTAAACGAATGACATTAATTAATTCACACTATAAATGTCTAGCATTTTGTTTCATCTGGTTTACCGTTGCTCATTCATAATGAAATGCTTGTGTTTTCCCTCATTTGTAAATCACTTCAGAAGAAAGCATCTGCTAAATGAGTAAATGTGAAAGCCGTGAGTGTTTCTTTTCAGCTAAACTCTAAATCAGTGTCGTGTTCCTTCATACAGACACCATCACTGGCGAGACGAAGACTTCATTCTGCTGTACTGGAGTTGTTCACAGATCTTCTGCTCCCGGCGGCTTTAAAGAGCTTCAGGAATAGAGATTAAACTGGAGGAATTCTGGAGAAAAGCAGAGCGAGTCTCGCAGCGTAATGTGTTCACCAGCCGCATCAGCAGCTCTCAAACACACACTCTACATCAGTCATCTGACACACTGGGCTCAGGATCATTCACATTTATCACAGTGAGAGAGATGTGTTTATTCAAATAACTCAGTAAATATGTGTGTGTGTGTGTGTGTGTGTGTGGGTGTGTGTGTGTGTGTGTGTGTGTGTGTGTGTGTGTGTGTGTGTGTGAGTGAGTGAGTGAGTGTGTGTGTGTGTGTGTGTATGAGTGTGTGTGTGTGTGTGAAGGAAACAGTTGCTGTATGTGTGTGTTTTCAGATCACTGAGTGTCCGTGAGGATCTGTTCAACGGCTGGTGTGTGGTGAGAGAGACGGCTGATATCAGAGTCTGACACACTCGCCGTCTGTCACACTAGCAGAAGAAATATAGGGAAGGCTTCCTGTGAACACACACACACACAGAGACACACACATACAGACACACACGGGACAATACAACATACAACATACACATGAAGCAATAAAATGTCACACTAATTTAATAGTTAATTTTTTTTTTTTAAAGATTTAGAGTGTTTTATTTCATAAATGAACATGTAACTGTAATTTATATTTATATTTATTTGGACATTATGTAAAGTTTTATTATTTATTTATTCAAATAGTTTCCTTGGTTGTTTTTTTCAGCTGTAGGCACTTCTACAAAGTAAACTCCTTTAGTTTCTGTCATTTGTCCAGCGGTGGACCAACGGGATCATGAACATATTCTTCACATATTAAATTATGTATCGTGTTTGAACATTCTATAAATTACATTTTAAACATATTTCGAATAAACTACTTTGATAATAGTAATTAATGTTTTATTTTATGTGTCCTAAATACATGTAATTAAATATTGACATTTTCATGTGTTTGCATTATTTGACAATATTACAGCCCTCCTATTGGTCTGAATTGCTTCTCTTTGCTCTTCTCACTTGTAAGTCGCTTTGGATAAAAGCGTCTACTAAATGATTAAATGTAAATGTAATGATTACCATCAATAGTTCACTGTGGTGTAAATTATGTTATGTAAATTAACTGTGGGACAGTCCTAAGTTTAGAAGCATCAATTTTATTCATACATAAATATGGAAATACAGTTTGTTATTATTTGACTGTATGTTTAGATTATCCAGCATTAAGTAATTCACATTTTAATGATGAAAAATCTGTGTGTGTGTGTGTGTGTGTGTGTGTGTGTGTGTCTGAATATCTGGTGTCTGAGACAAAGATTAATTATCAAAGTCTAAAGGAGTGTCATTTGCATGTTGCTGTGTGTCTGAAAATCACATCCCGTCCGTCCCGACCCGTCTCTAGCCACAAACAAACCGTCATTAAGGGCAAAATCAGATGAACATTTCAAATCCGAACGACTGCTCATCTCCGTGATCACGGTTACAGTCAACATGACAATATAGAAAACCGTTTTCCTCTGTTCACCTACAGAACAGTCTGTCCTGCACACGACTCGATGCACACGCGTGTGTGACTGCAGACAGTGATGTCATGCTGCGTTCACACACTCACTGAGCTTTATGAGGGTGATTCACACACAATTACAGGCTGAGTGTCTGTCTGATTACGTGTGTGTCTGATTGTCTAACTCACACTTGTTTGTCTGTGGATCACAAAACAGCCCTTTGCTACAATGTAAAGTAGTGAGTGTACAGCTTGTATAACAGTGTAAATTTGCTGTCCCCTCAAAATAACACACAGCCATTAGTGTCTAAACCGCTGGCCACAAAAGTGAGTACACCCCTAAGTGAAAATGTCCAAATTGGGCCCAATTAGCCATTTTCTCTCCCCGGTGTCATGTGACTCATTAGTGTTACAAGGTCTCAGGTGTGAATGGGGAGCAGGTGTGTTAAATTTGGTGTTATCGCTCTCACTCTCTCATACTGGTCACTGGAAGTTCAACATGGCACCTCATGGCAAAGAACTCTCTGAGGATCTGAAAAAAAGAATTGTTGCTCAACATAAAGATGGCGTAGGCTATAAGAAGATTGCCAAGACCCTGAAACTGAGCTGCAGCACGGTGGCCAAGACCATACAGCGGTTTAACAGGACAGGTTCCACTCAGAACAGGCCTCGCCATGGTCGACCAAAGAAGTTGAGTGCACGTGCTCAGCGTCATATCCAGAGGTTGTGTTTGGGAAATAGACGTATGAGTGCTGCCAGCATTGCTGCAGAGGTTGAAGGGGTGGGGGGTCAGCCTGTCAGTGCTCAGACCATATGCCACACACTGCATCAAATTGGTCTGCATGGCTGTCGTCCCAGAAGGAAGCCTCTTCTAAAGATGATGCACAAGAAAGCCCGCAAACAGTTTGCTGACAAGCAGACTAAGGACATGGATTACTGGAACCATGTCCTGTGGTCTGATGAGACCAAGATAAACTTATTTGGTTCAGCCGGTGTCAAGCGTGTGTGGCGGCAACCAGGTGAGGAGTACAAAGACAAGTGTGTCTTGCCTACAGTCAAGCATGGTGGTGGGAGTGTCATGGTCTGGGGCTGAGTGTGTGTGTGTGTGTGTGTGTGTGTGTGTGTTTGCTTGTGTTGAGGCAGACAGTGGGTTTGTTTAGTCTCAGACAGAAAGAGGAGAGATGTTCAGATACTGCAGTCACAGACAGACAGATAAGCAGACACGCGTGTGAGTGTGACTTTCATGTTTTCAGGTCTCTCAGTCTCTACTGAGCTGAAGCGTTGAGATGAGGGAGACATTCGGCATGCTGTCTGAGTAGGCACTACACTTGAATTTGAACTTAGTTCTCGACCATTAAAAAAGTATGTTCTATATAGTATGAATATGGATAGTATGAATGACATTTGGATGTACTACATCTGCCATGTTGTTACTGTCACATGACCTACAAGCGTCAGTTGCATTGCTTCACTGGCTTTCATAAATCCTCTCCCGTGGCCTTATGGGACAGTAAAGCGTCCATCGAATGAGTGCTTCAGATTCTGGGCAGAAGTAGTAGGTCATCTGGGTACTTTTCGGCTACTGTTTTTTCGAATTTGTTTTCTATGAATTCAGACATACTACTTGCCTCACTGTTTTCCAAATACTCTATAGACCTTATGTAACATTAAAAAGCTCATGATAACTTTTGGTAACTCTACACCCAGACAGCACATGTCCATCACGGAGACGTCTGTTTGACCTCTGCATTACATCTGCTAGACGTATTTTTTAGAGTGTTTGCTCATCTGCAATAGACATTTCCTAACAGATGTCAAATAAACGTTTAGAAGATGTCTTTAAGATGTTCATGATTTAGAATGAATGTGAAACTGACATCTTAGAGACGTCTGTCGGATGTTTGTACACAGCAGATGCGTTCCAGATGAAGACGTGCATCTCTTGCAGACGTGCGTGTGCTATCTGGGCAATAAGTAGATCTACTTCACCAGCTCATTACCCTTCAACAGCGAGGCTATAGAGCTACCACAAAAACGGTTCTAAAGATGGCTGTCTCTGATGCATAAGGTCTACAGTTGCTATGTGCTCGATTTCAGACGCAGCGATGCAAAAGGTGCAAGACAGATGGGCTCCAGGATTGGTTTGAAAAGCTTTTTCAAGACATTGTTAAATAACAATGAGTTAATTTAGCTGAAATAGCCTACATAATGCATAGAACCGCAATTAATAGTAATACTGATTAAATGAGTTTGTAATTTACAACGGCTTTGAACGAGGAATCAAGAACCGTTCTGTCCAGTCTCATTCATTCAGTCAGTAAATCTCAGACCATAATGAAGTGCTTCATTTAGAATTAACTCAGCACGCAATAATACATATTTTAATGTAAATAACTAGGTTCACATAATCTCATCCAGGCATGTACTGCCACAGAGAGCTGGGATTTCCCCGGAGAGTATAGCAGGCCGATCGGTACTCCACAGTATAGAAGACGAGGTGTTTAAAATGCAGCACATCAGTAACCACAAAATACTCCAAATACTCCAAATGTGTGACGAAACGGTGCTACGATTAACCGTGCATCTGCCAGGCGCTTCATCCATTCAGATTTGACTCAGAATTTTGTGTTATGCATAAAATGTTGCTGTTATTACTTTTTATTTTAAATATAAGTTATTTTCATAGAGGTTGTTTTCATCATTTCTGCGTGTTTACACCATTTTTTTATAATAAATTCTATAATTTATAATTATTAATTTATTTTATAAACCATATCCATGGTAACAAGGAGCATGGTTTTATTGATCTTAATACTTTTAATCATTCTAATGAATTTTAATAGAAGTAAAATGTTAATTCAATTAGAGCTTGATGAAATAGAAATCGGGCTGTCAGTGTCTAACATAAATCAGCTGTTAACTCTTTAGCAGTGTTACTGTCATTCCAAAGCTTTCTTTCTGTGGAAGATCATTTGAGAAATGCTGTTTTTTTGTTTTTATAATATGGTGTCCAACATGTTTGGTTACCAACATTCTTCAAAATGTATTTCACAGAATAGAGAAAGTCATACAGGTTTGGAACGACATGACAATTTAATAGCAGTACATTTACAGCATCCGAGCTCAAAATCAGTGCTTTACTGTCAAGTGTGACAAAAATGCAATACGAAGTCTGTTAACTGTATTTACTGTACATTCAATAATATTTATCATTATTTGTTTCTGTCCTTTTTCGTCTGAATGTGTAAAACTGATTCTGAAACAAGCAGCTCGTCATATATGTGCCAGCAACTGCAGAAAGACAGGAAACAAGCTCATCGTTCTCGCCGCAATATTAATGAAGCGCTGCGACCACAGCAGAGCCACGGCATCAACGAGAAACAGCCTCGTCTACCACCTTAAAAACTCATCTCTTTTACTAAACATGCGTCTTTTTCAACCTGCACTTTTTTTTCTTTCGCTACTTTGTTATTTTCTACTGTTTTCATGTTGCACTGTTGCAGCAGCGCGGTCATATTCAGTCATATTCACATTGGAATGTTATCAACTGATCGTTAGCAATAATACTGCAAAACTCATGTTGAGGATAACACGTATGACTGCTACAGCACTTTCGGTACATACAACCATAAAAGCAACACAGAACGCGTGTGCACTAGACAGAGCTGTGCTGCGTTTCGTTATTTTCAAAAAGTATAAACCGTCTATAAAATCGCATCTCAGTAAGATATAGATAGATATAGTGCGTTCAATCTGAAGAGAATCCCTTACAGACACAATAACATCATCATGCGCACGTACTTCATCGAGAAGTGAAGGCCAAGCACTAACAACCCCAAAAACTGTATCATATTACACTGTCGGAAAGTCAAAACTGATTTTTGCTTGTATACTTTCATCCACACATTTTTCAAATTCAAAACACTTTCTAAAATCAAAAAGTTTTATACATTTAGGGTGTTGTTCTCCCGTTCATTTTTTTTGACTACTGATAAGAATAATATGTATAGAAAATAGATATTATTAAAATGTATTACATTTAAATGTATCCCCGTAAAGTTGGAAATTTGAAACAATCTGTATTGTATAAAGCACAGTATAAATAAAGGTGACGTCTTGACTCGGATAATGTTGCTTCATGCAAACAATAATGCATATACGGCTCATTCTCGTTCTCATTTCAGAGAGACACTGAAGGATAAATGTGACCTCGAAGGTCAAACTGGACGACCCGTCTGACCTCTGACCTCTTTATCAGACGGTAAAACAGCATTTAACTGTCAGGGAGACAGACGAGTGCCAGACAAAACTGCTTCAAATTGACTATTCATGCTAAAAACTGAGCTACATAAACAAATGCCCCCTCGTGTTTCATTCCCAGATACACCTGTGACCTGTTGAACCAGTTTGACTGCAGGATCTAGCTAGTGTTAAGCCGGATCAGATTTTTTGGCTCGTCTGTTTGAGCTGTAACGTCTGCCAGCTAAACTGATGCTCAGTGTTTGTTTTACTCCAGCGCTCCTCGTGTTGGCAGCGTCTGACGCGTCACAGTCACACAGTTCAAAGCCAGAGAGAAGAGCGCAGGTGTGTGAAGAGGAAACTCAGAGATGCGGTGGGCAGTAACAGTAACTCTGATACCTGAGGCAGAACATGAGATGACAAGCCTGAGCTCGAGTCTGATCCAACAACACATTCACGCTCACTTCATCTGACTGAACCCGCATTCGGCTCAACGCTCTCTGGAACTGTAATCACACTGCTGCATGTTCACAGATAATCTAATGAGCCATTTGAGCTAATTAATGTGTTCATCAGTGGACATTATTGTGACTCCTACAGGAAGATTCATATCAGAATCATATTACGAGCCACTGAAACCAACAAACATACAAGTGTTAAAACCTCAACCACTGCAGGTTTAGAGGAATAGAGAGAGGGAGAGAGAGCGCGAGGGAGGACTGAGTGAACGAGAGAGAGAGAGAGAGAGAGCGTTCTGTATAATTGCACGCCTCTCATTTTGCATGCAGCTCGCCTGTAGTTTCATGTTGAGTCATGTTTGTTTCTTCCACTGAAGTTTTCATGCCACAGCAGAAGCTGCACTGACACACAAAACTAGAAACGGTAAGAGATTTCTAACCCTTCTGAAACACAATTACTCATGTTAAATTATTCTGAATAATGAGGATCAGTGATCCACAGGATCTCTCTAGGCTCAGCTTCTGTAGAGATACATGTGTGTGTATGCTTTTGTAATTACTCATTCCAGCTTGTGTTGAATGTTTCATTTGATTGTTTTATCAGACAGAGACGACACAGAATAACACTGCTGCATAGCTAACTGTAATTCCAGCATGTGTCTCTGCTTAGGGTTTAACTAAGAACCAAAGACCCATTTAGAACACAGCAGAACTGTGTATGAACAGAAAATTAAACACACACACAGAAAATAACCATTCACAGAAATCCAAATTAGCAGTATTTGTCACACACTAGTGTGTCTTTATGAACTTTCTTAACTTTGTGAATATGTGAACGAATCAAAGGTCAATAAGGCTCCATTTAACTTTAGTTGTTATTTAACATGAACTAACAATGAAAATACTTCTAAAGCATTTATTAATCTTAGTTCATGCTAATTTCAACACTTACTAATACATGATTAAAATCAAAAGTTATATCTGTTAATATTATTTTAATGGAATTGAACTAAAATGAACTAATAATCAGCAGTTGTATTTTATTAACTAACATTAAGAAAGATTAATAAATACTGTAATATGTGTATTGATCATTGTTAGTTAGGGTTAGTCTTAGTGTTAAGTTAATGCATTAACTAATGTTAACTGTTGAGACTATTGTAAAATGCATCGCGTATTTCAATGAACTGATTGTCTCTAATTTAATGCATCTTTTGGGTATCATTGTACAAATGTGATTCTACAGAATTTGCAAGAGCTTTTTCATTTAATGGAAGAACTTACGCTTTAGCGTTGTTTTCCTGCTCCAATCTTCGACATACACAGTCCTCGGTAACATGACACAGTTAAACATTAACATGTGTCTGAATGGAGCCCCTGAATTCCCTGGCTCCACATCACTCACGTGTGTCTGAAACTGAAAACTATAAAAGACTAAAGATTTCTGCTCATGAAATGAATCCGACTGGCTCAAATGAATTTCACTAAACACGATCAAACTCAAAGAGTAGCGGCTGACCGAATGTGATGTTACTCAGACATCACAAAATGACATTGTGCAGGTAATGAACTCACCTTCAGGCCATCTAAGATGTAGATGAGCTTTTCTCTGTTTAGTAAAACAGTAAAGAAGATTTTTTGCTGAAATCGTGGCTCTTGGTGATTCATAAAACATTTTGATTGTCAAAAAAGCATATTGAGCAACACAAAACGAATACCCGTGGCTCCTGGCGATACACAGGTGCATCTCAATCAATTAGAATGTCGTGGAAAAGTTCATTTATTTCAGTAATTCAACTCAAATTGTGAAACTCGTGTATTAAATAAATTCAATGCACACAGACTGAAGTAGTTTAAGTCTTTGGTTCTTTTAATTGTGATGATTTTGGCTCACATTTAACAAAAACCCACCAATTCACTATCTCAACAAATTAGAATATTTCATAAGACCAATAAAAAAAACATTTTTAGTGAATTGTTGGCCTTCTGGAGAGTATGTTCTTTTACTGTACATGTACTCAATACTTGGTAGGGCCTCCTTTTGCATGAATTACTGCATCAGTGCGGCGTGGCATGTGTTTTCTGAAGTCCACAGTCAACGCCGCCATCAATCAGGAAATTTTGGAGCACTTCATGCTTCCTTCTGCTGACCAGCTTTTAGAAGATGCTGATTTCATTTTCCAGCAGGACTTGGCACCTGCCCACACTGCCAAAAGCACCAAAAGTTGGTTAAATGAGCATGGTGTTGGTGTGCTTGACTGGCCAGCAAACTCACCAGACCTGAACCCCTGAGAGAATATATAGGGTATTGTCAAGAGGAAAATGAGAAACAAGAGACCAAAAAATGTAGATGAGCTGAAGGCCACTGTCAAAGAAACCTGGGCTTCCATACCACCTCAGCAGTGCCACAAACTGATCACCTCCATGCCACGCCGAATTGAGGCAGTAATTAAAGCATAAAGAGCCCCTACCAAGTATTGAGTACATGTACAGTAAATGAACATACTTTCCAGAAGGCCAACAATTCACTAAAAATGTTTTTTTTATTGGTCTTATGAAGTATTCTAATTTATTGAGATGCACCTGTATTGAGGTCTGTACAAGAAACTGAACATTATTTACAACATTATTACCTGTAATCCACATGTTCGGTTTCTTGCACAGACTGATCGTTTCTTCATAAGACCTCAGTATATCGCCGGGAGCCACGGAAATTCATTTTGTGTTGCTCGATATGCTTTTCTTTTCTTTTTTTGAGTGTTGGTAGCCACTGACTTGCATTTTATGAATCATCAAAAACTACGGTTTCAGCTAAACATCTTATTTACTGCTCTACTGAAGAAAGAAAGTCATGGTCTAAGAGGGAGTAAACTACCAGCAAATACTCATTTTTGGGTAAACTATCTCTTTAAAATCTGTGGAATGAAACACACTGACTGCTAGTCAAAGTGAACCTCAGATGTGCACACAGCAGAAGCAGAACGTGAAAGAGTGCTGTTTGGTTGGTTTGATGACGTGCTGATGCTCTTGTGTTTTCAGGACTGAAGTGATGGACCCAAACGAAGCAGTTCTGCCATCCCTTTACAAAACAACTCTTGTTCGGCTTTTTGACACCCATGTTCTCTGGTACGATGAGCTGAACTCCACAGCGTCTCATCACTGAGGAAGACTACGAGCAAAAAGACGTTTGCTGGTGAACTATGGAGGATTGTGCTGTGACCTCCAGTGTGTCCACGTTCGCTCTCACGAGTGCCTACCAGGGCTATCACTGCAATGAAATCCTTCAGCGGCACTATAATTACACCGGCAAACTGGATCGGGACCGGTACAAGGACGGACTGAAAACAGACTCCATCATCCTCCTCTTCATCTGCCTCTTCATCGTCGTGGAGAACTCGGTCGTCCTCATGGCCATCTGGAAGAACAAGAAGTTCCACATGCCCATGTACTACCTGCTGGGTAACCTGACGCTGTCGGACCTGCTGGCCGGATTCACCTACATGCTGAACATCGTGCTGTCGGGTCCGAACACGCTGAAGCTGACGCCGCTGCTGTGGTTTCTGAGGGAGGGCGGCGTCTTCATCACGCTATCAGCGTCTGTCATCAGTCTGCTGGCCATCGCCATCGAGCGCTACTTCACCATGCTCAACACCAAGCCCTACCACCGTGCCAAACGCAACCGCATGTTCGCTCTGATCGCCGCCAGCTGGGCCCTGTCGCTGTTGCTAGGCGCTCTGCCTATTATGGGCTGGAACTGTCTGCATGATCTGGAGTGGTGCTCCACCGTCCTGCCGCTCTACGCCAAGAGCTACATCTTCTTCTGCGTGTTTGTGTTCCTGACCGTCCTGCTGGCCATCGTCCTTCTGTACGCACGCATCTTTCACTTCGTCAAGTCCAACACGCAGAACCCGAGCTGCGTTCAGCGCAAACCCTACGGCCATCGCTCGCTGAAGTACATGGCTCTGCTGAAGACCGTCACCATCGTGGTGGGAGTGTTTATCGTGTGCTGGATGCCGCTGTTCGTGCTCCTGCTGATGGACTTCGTGTGTCCCGTGAAGACGTGTCCTGTTCTCTTCAAGGCTGATTACTTCCTGGGCGTGGCCATAACTAATTCCCTCATTAACCCTGTCATTTACACGCTGACGAGCAGAGACATGCGCAGGGCTATTCTGAAGCTGCTCTGCCGCCGCTGCCTGATGACCAAAGATGGCCGCGTGAGGAAGATCGGCATCCGCATCAGCTTCACGAAGACAGACATGAACCCCCAGGGACTGGAGACGACCATCTCGTCCGGGAACGCCACCACCTCACCCATCAAATCCATCTACCCCAAACTCAAGCTCTCCGTCATCACATAAGCGCTCTTGAAGCCCGAGCACATTTCAAGCTCTGGACTGAATCGTGACAAATCGAACCTAATTAAAGGCTCGTCCCAGTCACAAACCCTCACGCAGCCTGAAAGAGAAACTGTTTCAAACACGACAGTCGCTTTTGCGATATGGACCTGAAATCGTGAGCAGAAAGAGGTCTTTGCGTAGGTGTTTTTCAGCATTTCAGCATTCGGTCCTAACATGAGTCAGTCACAGTTACATTTGCACAAATACTCAGAACGACAAAGACTCAGATATCAGTTCATCAGCCAGTATCAGAATCAGATCTGAATGCATGCAAAGACTTCAAACAAACATGCAGTTTGCTGAACTGAACTGCAGACAGGCCTTATACAGTGGGGCAAAAAAGTATTTAGTCAGCCACCAATTGTGCAAGTTCTCCCACTTAAAAAGATGAGAGAGGCCTGTAATTTTCATCATAGGTATACCTCAACTATGAGAGACAAAATGAGAAAAAAAATCCATAAAATCACATTGTAGGATTTTTAAAGAATTAATTGGTAAATTCCTCTGTAAAATAAGTATTTGGTCACCTACAAACAAGCAAGATTTCTGGCTCTCACAGACCTGTAACTTCTTCTTTAAGAGGCTCCTCTGTCCTCCACTGGTTACCTGTATTAATGGCATCTGTTTGAACTCGTTATCAGTATAAAAGACACCTGTCCACAACCTCAAACAGTCACACTCCAAACTCCACCATGGCCAAGACCAAAGAGCTGTCAAAGGACACCAGAAACAAAATTGTAGACCTGCACCAGGCTGGGAAGACTGAATCTGCAATAGGTAAGCAGCTTGGTGTGAAGAAATCAACTGTAGGAGCAATTATTAGAAAATGGAAGACATACAAGACCACTGATAATCTCCCTCGATCTGGGGCTCCACGCAAGATCTCACCCCGTGGGGTCAAAATGATCACAAGAACTGTGAGCAAAAATCCCAGAACCACACGGGGGGACCTAGTGAATGACCTGCAGAGAGCTGGGACCAAAGTAACAAAGGCTACCATCAGTAACACACTGCGCCGCCAGGGACTCAAATCCTGCAGTGCCAGACGTGTCCCCCTGCTTAAGCCAGTACATGTCCAGGCCCGTCTGAAGTTTGCTAGAGAGCATTTGGATGATCCAGAAGAGGATTGGGAGAATGTCATATGGTCAGATGAAACCAAAATAGAACTTT